>CABFOV010007412.1:10773-28609 GCA_902141375.1 Timema poppense
GTCGCCCGGCGCTACCCACACGCAACTTCTCTTCCGCGACCAATGGTTACTCTCTACTGGAACACATCCCTCGAGTTTATTTCTGGCAGACTTCCCATTAAATCTTAATATTTATTTTATTCCTCCCCGACATTTCTTTTTATTCGTACATTTAAACAGAGCTTCTCATTGCAGTAGGCCTCTGGAACCCGGCAAATTATCTTCATCGCAAGCCTTGATGGACTCGACGTCATGACCACACAGTCTCGATCCTCGACAACTCAACATGGTTTGTATTTGAAAGAAACGCAAAACTTTTATTAGTTATAAATACCACCATTGCAATAAATTATATTTAGTTAGCTATGTACTGTGTTATGTCATTTAATCTGGACACACTATTTATTATGGTTTCTTTGATCTTAGATGTATAAATCAGAATACCTTTAGAAATTATTGCAAATATTTTTTAAACCAAACTATATATCCATTGTTCTAAAATGAATCAATAAGAAGTAAAACCACGAACAAAATAATTAACAAGTGGTTTCGACTGTAAATAAACGTGAGATTAATGCAACAATCGTTTGGGAAAGAAAAATCAAGGTACAAACGAAAATTTCGTGGAACTATCCACAGTAAGAGAGTAAATAAAAACTAAAACAAGTTACCTTTTAAAGAGTGGATCGAGTAAAATTGTCTCAAGCCCTAATGTATACATATCACTTGTGAACTTATCAAAACAGACCAAACTAAATGTTTACTGGGACAAAAAGCTGAACGAACGATTAAAACAATAGAAATGTCAGTTTAACAAAATATGAGGGCTGTTGAAAGTTGAAACTAGCAAACTAGCCATACAATTTGTAGCACAATACAAAAGGAACACACTTTGTGTGTGTAACAATCCGGTGCAAACTAATAACAAACAATTGCAATCATAACAATATTAATCTTAATAGTTGAAGGGCTACCGAAAAGTTTCTCGCGTCACTAATTTCATTTTTGGGCCTATAAAAACGTAAGAAACAAAACTTTTATCAAACAATCTGGAACAAACTAAATGTAAATTATTTCAATCATAAAAACATGACATTTTATAAGTGGGATGTGGGGGTGGGACCCTCAAAGTAAACACATCATTTGTGAGTCTATAAAAACGGAACACATGCAAGATTTGCTGAACAACACGGTAGAAACGAAGAACAAACTATTGCGATCATGAAAACATGAAGTTTTAAAGTACGGAGCTACCGTGAAGTTGGCCCCAAATTGTCACAGATTAATTTTCACGTTTGTGCAAAAACAAATGCGAAACAAAGCAAATGTTTGAGGAACATTCCGTAACAAATTATTGTTACCATAATAATGTCCATTTTCAAAAGTGTGTGGGGAGGGGGGGCCTAGAACAAACGAAAATGTTTGCTCAACTATTCGGTATAAACTAAGAACAAACGATTGCTTTAAATTTTTAAGTGAGGGAGAGGAGGGGTAAGTTGGAGGCAACTTCACGGACGTGAAACAAAGTTACCAATTTCTGAACTGAGATTAGAGAGTCCTGACTGAAAAACCAAAGTTGGTAAAGTGAAGGAAGGTCACAAGGATGCTGGCTGTAGTTCACACGTAGCACGCCCTAGCACGGCGGCAGCACTGAGCGGCACTGCGGTAAACAAACAAGAATCGATAAAAGCTTGCTTGCCGTATTGTGTTGAGTGATGGTTTGGGCAGTTTCGAGGGTGCGTTGCACGATTTGAGGGCTCCCCCAGAATCACTTGAAACGCATGCATTTGAGAACACACGCGCCTAGCAATGGCTTGTTCGGATGGGTAAGGAGTTCCAACTCTTCTCCCTTTAGTTCTATTTGTGTGCACCACGTGGTACTAACTATTTGAGCGATCCACATGTCCACACTATTGGGTTACTTAGGGATAAGGCAGGATGGATTTAGAGCAACTGTACCGCCATTTGTCTGGAGGGAGAAAGAGAAACCATTAATGACAAAAAATTCACCCTCAGTACATCCTCCCGGGATTCAACCCCAAATATTGTTGTCATCGGTAATCTAATCTAGGGCGAGAATGAAGCCTTAGCTATAAGATGGGTCGGCAAACTTTTTGGGTGCCGATTTGGTCGGTACGTGTTGGAACTTGCTCTCGTGCTCCCCTTCAGGGTGCATCAGAGCATGCTATTGTATGCTATATGCTATATGAGTTTAGAAAACCCAAAGATCGGTTTTTAATGACGATCTGATTTTCTTGCACGATCGACATAAAATTGCCACAAGATCGACCAATGTCCTTGCTATGCATTACCAAAAATTAATAAGGTACAATAAATAGCATTAATCCTTGTTCATAGAGAAGCTAATACAAACTTTACCAAGATTTTTGGGTAAATTTATTTGTGTGTGGTTTATTTTTTAAAGCCGTTCATACCGGGACAATTATACAAGGCTGCAGTAAATTTTCTTTGTGATAACTCAAAATGTTCATTTTTGAATAAAAATGATAATTCCTGAAAGGGACAAAGAGAGACCTACAGATTTTCTCATATTTTTTCCAAACAAACTGCTTAATTTAATTTTTTCCTATATTGTTGCAAGCACACTCTAAGAGAATTCTACTGTACCACAACATTAAATTATTTGTTGGAAGTTTATATATATTATACAAATATTAATGACTATCAAAACAGTTTTGGAATATAAAATATCCATTTTTTTAACATTGCATGCAATGTAAGAAAATTGAACGAAACACCTTTAATTAAAACATGCTTTTTAAAATAAAGTCTGTAAAACACCCAGAATAAATTATTTATCGGACAGTGGTTTTTAATTTTCACGTCAGGAAAAAAATAAAATACAAAGACATAGTTTAAAATATCTTTGTTACAATAAGAGGAATTACCTCAAATTAAACCGTACTTTATTTTCAATACAAGAGGGAAGACATAATAATGACCTCACGCCAAACCAAATATTGAAAATTTGAATATTAGCCACTGATAAACGTGATCCCCGTAGGGCGTTTAATTACATGACAATCAATTGAACAGCCAGCAGATTCCAGTACAATCAGAATCAAATAATTCCGTCAAATCAGCGAGCCACACGATGCGGAACCCGAAAGACACAAAAACCGGTCCGCAATTTCCCCACTCTCAACAAGCCCGCGAAAAATTAGCCAATAGTGCAACAAGAGGGGCAGTCGCACATGACATGCTCTCACCCGGACTTTGTCGAGCTTACACGAGCATGGCCGATCATAGAAAATCATTAAGGGAGGGGAAAACTCTCAATAAAATGGAAGCCAAGGCAACTTGGCTGGAATGAGAAACGTAATTTCACTAGAAATCCATAAAAGAGAGTTCAATGTTAACTTTAGAACCAGAAAAGAGCCGAGAAATTTGTTGCAAATTGACTAGCCCTAAAATGTTGCCAAAATGATCGGCCATGAAAGTTTTTTCTTCTTTTATTTTTTTACTGTGGGTTGATAATTTTAATCAAAAAGTAACATTGTTAGATTTTTATTTTAAGAAATATATTTTATAACCTAAGATTGCAGGCATGTATTTAATTTAAATAAAAATATTATAAAGTATATTGTTTTGCTTCTAATACCAGCGCCTAAGCTCAATAACATTTAAGAAAACTAATATTTCAATGTGAACTTTCTAAATAAAAAGTTTCAACATATGAATTACAAACAATTTTAGCCGGATGTTGACAAAATACAGACGACCTTAGCAGATAGAACAGTACTATCAGGGTACAAGGACGGACCCAGACACACCCTTAGCATATAGAACAGTACTATCAGGGTACAAGGATGGACCCAGACACAACCTTAGCAGATAGAACAGTACTATCAGGGTACAAGGACGAAACCCACACACAACCTTATCAGAAAGAACTGTACTATCCGAGCACAAGGACGGACCCACACACAACCTTAGCAGAAGGAACTGTACTAGCCGGGTACAAGGACGGACCCAGACACATCCTTAGCTGATAGAACTGTACTATCAGGGTACAAGGACGGACCCAGATACATCCTTAGCAGAAAGAACTGTGCTATCCGGGTACAAGGACGGACCCACACACAACCTTAGAAGAAGGAACTGTACTAGCCGGGTACAAGGACGGACCCAGACACATCCTTAGCTGATAGAACAGTACTATCAGGGTACAAGGATGGACCCAGACACATCCTTAGCAGAAAGAACTATACTATCAGGGTACAAGGACGGACCCAGACACATCCTTAGCAGAAAGAACTGTGCTATCCGGGTACAAGGACGGACCCACACGCAACCTTAGCAGAAGGAATTGCACTATCCTGGTACAAAAGCAGACTCACAATCATAGCAGAAGGGACTGTACTATCTGGGCACAAGGACGAACCCACACAAACTTATCAGAAGCAACTGCATTATCCGGATACAAGGACGAACCCGTAAATAATTAATGAATCGTTTAAGGCTAAAGCTACCATTTTTTCTTGGCATTTCTGGGGACAAAAATTGCTGGTGAGGATTGGAGACGGTAGTAGTCATTTAAATAGTACACATTACATCTTATGATCATGTTTTTTATGTTCGTGCTACTAGACAGTGTCAATAAATTAGGTCTGTGAAGTATAGTGGTGTATAAATAAAGTGATGGAATACGGTACTTGAAAGAAGTGATCTAGAGCTTAGAGCTTACGCACTGAAATTATTAATCTAGTATTGATAACTATAGCTATTTCTGACAGATGAGGACTCTTTGAAAATGTGTTACTAAAAAATAGCTTAAGCAATTTTTTAACAGGAATATAAAACCATTGTTACTCCTGCTTGGAAATCCTTTACTTTGAGCCGTAGGCAAATACAGTCCAATTTTCATAAGAAGGGCCTGTCAGCTAGAAAAGTTAATAGATCTACTTTCACGTATTCATACGCCAAGTAAAGTGATTTGCAACTGTCAATTTTGATGGATATTATCAAAATCTATAAAATAACATAAAATAGTTTAATATATTTTTAATGTGTTTATATTTTCTTAAAGTTCCTTTCTATGTAATAGGATCAACATATTCTACAATGGAAACTTAAGACTTAATAATCTTACTAAATTAATAGTAAATATGTTACACTTCACCATTTCAGTAAATATATTGCCGGGTGTCGTTAAATGCCCACAAATTTTTATTTGTGTGGCCAAATAACCTCAAGAACTATACTTATTTATTTGAACGAAACCTTGGTAGTGAATAGTTAAAAACCCATTTTCAGGTTCTTAGGATAGCAGACTATAAGTCTTCTAGAACTAACAAAGAACAAAACCATTCCCTATAATATACACGCCTTTCAACAAAAGCATTTTAACAAGAGAGTTTAAACAAATAAAATTACTTCACACATGAACCAGAAGTCAACTCTCCTCTTAACCGTACTCCAAAAATTTAACCGGTGTCAATTAAATATCAGCTTATTTGGCGTGGCTTTGTAATTTCGCTAACATCAAAATATATTAGCCTATCCATCTCTTTAATATGAAAATGTCATATCCAGGGTGGGAATGCAAGAGACGCAATAAACGGTCAATGTTTTTGCAGTTATTATAGCAAAATATATTTTTGGCCAAAATAAATAAAATATTACTCCAGCCGAGTTTAATTTTCTTTACATGGTTATATCAAAAGTTGTCATTAAATTCCAGGAAACCTTTGACCGATATTGAAGAACTGTTGGGGTCACCACGTGAAGAAAATTAAACCTTTAGTTTCTATTGAAGAATTATTTGATTTATTAAGACCAAGAAATGTTTTATATAAAAATTGACAAACCAATTATCTTTACTCGAGTCCCCTTAACCCACTTGTTCAGTGGTAGAGACTTCATTTATAGAATCTTAGCATAAGTTACGAAGCTTGTCTCTGAGCACCTTTGTATTATATTATATCAAGGCAAAAAAAACAATCTTACACCTACTGAGCAAACCAAAATCAGCATTTAAAAAAAAAATAGACTAAAATATTTTGAAATGTTAAATGGTAAATTGAACAAGAATCTTTGAAGAACCCTTTTCTTTGCCACTCACTAAACCAAAACTCAAAACGCCAAAATCATCATCTATACTTCATTCACGGTAGGAGTTTACCTCTGAAAGGTATTTTTTCCTACCAATATCCTACTATATAATAGATTTCTGGTAGGGAAAAAGGCCTTTCAGAGGTAAACTCCTACCGTGAACGAACTTTAAATAGTTTATACAAAGGGTTGGCGACCGGTCGATCTCACAGAAACTTTTAGTCGATCGAGTAAGATATCTACATAGTCATTAAAGGCCTATCTTCATGTCTTCTAAACTCGCAAATATACTAAGTAGTCCTAGTTCCAAAATAATACTTGAGTGCGACCAAAATAGCCTTAATCTGTCAATCTATAATGTTATAGGAAAAGTAAATAGTTTAAAAGAAAAAGTACATTTTATTTATTCTATTTTCAATGTTTTCTCAAATGGCGTGGAGCCCGCTTCAGTGGCCAAATGGTCTAAGGAGTCACTCTCGTGCTACACTAGCCTGCTGATGACAGGGAGGTGGGGGTCGGGTCGGTCAGGTTCACTGACATGGTTTCCGCCCCCCCTAAAATAGTTTCCTTCTTTCCTTCCGCGCAAATGTAGGTAGACCTCTAAAATTATTTATTCCTCATCCCTACACTATTAGAGTAATTTATTATATATGCTTAATGTAAGTAATAAGATGTTGTGATACAAACCAAAATGGTGGGGTTCAGGTAAGGTTGAATTTAAGGAATAAGATGTATCGACCAAAATAAAATATAAAGTAGAGTAGAGAGCCTATGCGTGATCGCGGAACTTTTGATAAGTTTGCAAGTCGATCGGGGCCTAAAAAGGTTGCTGACCGTCGCTCGACTACATAAAAGCTACTAGTGGCTCTTCATTCTAAGAATAGAAACCTTGAAAAAATACTCTTAGAAAAAAATGCCATCAAAACATTATAACAAGGCCGGTGAACTTTTTCGACAGCGCGTACGCAATATGTCGGTGAAGTTCTTTCCCGTGTATTGTAATGATACTGTTTTGAGCACCTCTCATATATTCAAAAAGTCATGGATGAAGTGTAATTTTTATTTAAAGAGCTATATGTAAAGTTTCCTTTTAATATTTCATCCATGGTGAATCACGCGTTTTCAGAAGTAATTTCAATGTATTTATCCGCCTCGGTGGCGTAGTTGGCTAACGCGCTTGTCGTGTTGAGCTCAACCGCTGAGGACGGGGAGATCGAGGTTCGAATCTAGGTCGGGTGAGCTGGGGTGGTTTTTCCTAAATGGTTTTCCACAATCCCTCCACGCAAATGCGGGTTCACTTCCTCTATTTCAACCTTCCAAATTCCTAGTCTATTAGAGTAATTAGTACTTAAAGCGTATAACCCGAACGGGTAATAAGACGCGGTGCTAAATATTATTATTAGTATTATTCGATGTATTTCTATTTAAATCTGTCTTTCTTTAAAAGACCAACTCCGTTGTATTTGAAAATCAGGTGACATGCTGGCTCCCTTTACCCAATAGGAAGCTAGCCTTCACAAAATCAGGTTGCCAGGAGTTAGTTTTAACATTGGCGACAAGGGGTCCAAGAGGCAAGGGGTAGTTCATATATATATAAGCAGCTTGTGCTTCTAAATTTAGATAGTAACATTGTAATAAGACAGAAAAACTAGTAATACCACACGAAACATTGTAATTTTCAGAGAGAAAAGCTCAGTCTGTAGCACTAGCTAAGACTTTCCCGCGTCAGTTCGTAAATGAACAAAAACTGTATCAATGTCAATTTTATAATAATGAAAGTGAAACTAATAAAATAAATAGTGTAGAGCATTAAATCTATACTAATTTCGTCAATTAACCAATCAGTAATCCTACAGTGAGAAACGTAAAATCAGACTGTCATAGACGTAGGATAAGTGCGCAGTAAGGCATGCACGCGTCATCATAATACCCGGTATCGCTATAATTGGTGCCCAATCGCGGGGCAATATCATAATAGCCTATAGGATTTTTGAGTAGCTAAACATACTATTGGAGTCTTTCATAATTATAATAAAAGTTATAGTGTTCATATTTGTATTTTTATGTAGTTTATTACATGTTTTTATAGTAGGCTATGTATTATATTTTTTTTAATATATTACAGAGGCAAAGAATACAATGAGGGAAATATAAGTGATGTTTGTAGGGGTTTTTTTAGCACCGCGTCTCCTTGCCTGTTCAGATCACTGTCATATTTACTAATTATGTTAATGAGTTAGGGATGGGGAAAGTTGAATTTAGAAGAAGTGTTCGTTGAGGTAGAGTAGAAAACCATTATGAAAAAAACACCAATAAACCCGACCGAGATTCGTACCCCGCTCTCCATGTCATCGGCAATCTAGTCTAACGGGATAATGACAACTTAAAGCATGCGGCCACCGTAGCAGGTGATGTTTCTGTGGTGCTAAATAAACAAGAACCTTTCAGATCTTTCATGATATTTATTGCTAGTACTTTACAAGAGAAAAACTAAATTATTTAATTTGTGTCATTAATAAAGGGCCCTTCATAAATTGGCGAGAAATTAAAAATAACTTAGTTTTTTTATTTTACTTGATCAGAGAAAAACACAAATTTGGTTTGCAACAAATATCGCATGCCAAAGGACAACCCTAGGTTTGTCAAGAAAATGAAGCGTTTCGATAATAATTATCGAAAGTGAAAGATGTAGATCACATGAATTGACGTATGACTATATTAAAGCGAATTTAGTAACTTTCTATTGTAAAAAAGGTTCTTTCCCATCTAAATCAGACTTTACAATAAAAGGTAGGAAGGAATGAAGTACCTACTTACAAGTATAACGTATTAAAAAACTCAAACTTCATTCATGACTTGAGCGAGACTCAAACTATGGTTCCTTTCCCGAAGGAGGCTCAGTTTATTTACAGAGCTCGCTCCAGGCGAATGTTTCCGGTACCGGAAGTACAAGGATAGAACACCGCGCCTGGAGGAAGACGCCACCAATACAAAGTTACACGAGGGGAGCTATTCACGGTTTCACATTTTTAATACACGAAAAAATAAATTAAGTCTTAACATTCAAGAAAAACTGGAAAAGTGAGCTGCTAACAAATAATAATACCTACTGTGGATACTGAACAAAATGCTGTTTTGTTTTTATCAATGCGTCTTTTTGGTGGGAGAGGGGGGAATTTAACGTGCGTAAGCTTTCTGGACCGACTGGATTTCAGCACACGATTTAAAAACTAATTTAAAACTTGAAGAGATACAACAACCAACCCCTGGCCGTTAAATCATATTTGTGAAAGGGTAAATTAACAATCTACCAATGATAAATTTTTCGACCATGCAGGACTCGAACCCGGGACACTTATCTCAATAGAGAGACACGCTACCGACCAAGTTAAGGTAACGGACATGATTACTAAGCTGACTAAATCTAGAAGAGCCACTACTTGTTACTACTGACTACTCCAACAAAACAAGAGAGTAAGACGGTGTATAACGCGACCATCCCCTGTTACATAAACAGAGTTGTAACGGTGTATGGAGCAGTCATCATCCCCTGTAACTAGCCCTGATGAATAAAACTCTCTTTCATCGCAGGCGCACGTCTATTTCGGGAATTGACGTCAGGACCAATCGCGAGAGGTCCCTGGAATTCCCTGATATTACAAGTGTTTAATGTGTTGGTGCGAGGCATGTCGACTTTTATCGGGCGCCATTGTCTGCTTCTTCACAACATGTTGCAAGAAAGAAACTAGTCCGCAAGGGTGACCAATTATGTATTATTAGAGCCGAAAAGCTTCGTCAAATCAAAATATATATATATATTAAAAACATTTTTATTTTCTCCCGACCCCTCGAAGATCGTCAAAAAAATCAAACTTAAGATTTTGATAAATGTTGACGATTTATGACCCCCTGAAACAGAAAAAAAATATTTTGGGGTTGCTATCTGTCTGTATCTCCAACTAGAGCCAAAACCACTTTACTAAACGGGCCAAGACTTGATATCTAGGGTTTTCATATGTTCCCTTCGAGGTGTTTTTGGAATTAGATATCTAATCCTAAAATTAAGGTTAGTTTACTCAGGGGCAAAAATATAAATAATCGATCTTCTAAAATCCCCCTTTAGGATTTTGATTAAATTTTGTATTTAGACACTGTTTAACATCACAAACAAAATGGAAATTTTTCATTTTTTCACCATAATGACTTTAGGGTATTATACTTTTTATGCAACATTTTCGAATTTTCACCATATTACCGTAAATTTTTGAGATACGAAATGATGTATTATTGTAAATATGTGGTACTATTTAATATAAAACTTTTGTTTTAAATATTTTTATACAATTAATAGTTTATGAGCTATAAGTCAATATAAATAATTCAAGTATTTGGAAATGAAATTTAATGTTATGCTCTTTGGTGGACAGAGATGCTCCTCTTTTCCCAATGTTTCTATAAGTGTATATTATTTATTTTCACAAATTTTACGAATTTTTGGTAAATGTTTATATTTTGCTCAACAGGAAACTAGCGCGTTAGCTAACTATACCACCAAGGCGGGTCTAGGCCATAGTAGAATGGGGAACTTTTAGAAAATATTAACTTTTTTGGGGTCAACTTTTTTTTTTAGTAGCGTGTCTCATTAGGCCTATTCGTTCGAGCTATACGCATAGGTATGCACTAATTACTCTAATGTGATAAGTATGAGGAAGATTGAATTTAGAGAAAGTGTGACCGAATTTGCATGGAGGGAGAGTGGAAAACCACCCTTAGTACTCCAGACCGTGATCGAGCCCCAATCTCCCCATCATCGGCAGTCCAGTCTATTGGGAGACTGATGCCTTAGACCATGCTGCCACCAAAGTGGGTATATTTCATAGTTAATTATATCTATAAAAAAGTGTCAACTACAGATCACACTATTTTACATATAAATATATGAAAATTATTTTGGTTACTGTTATAAAAGGCAAAAAAGTTTGTTCCTACCTGAATTAGAATGTACGCAAATAAAAAAGCATATAGGAAAATTAGATATTTAAAAAAATTGTTGTAAGTACTGAGGTAATCGGCATGTGATAGCGAAACTTTCTTTCTTTTAACTGTTTTTAACATTTTAGAGAGGAGAGAATGGTAAATCACAATGTGTTGGGAACGGGGGGCGGGGGGCAATGGTGCACTTAGTCGGTAAACGAATCCTAACCACTGAGATTAGGGTCGGCAAAATAATCAAATAACGTGAAATTGTGTCAACATTCAAAACTTCAATGAGAAACAATTTGTGGACATTAAACAAAATACTTTTAAAAAAATTAACAAGTAAATGCAGCCATTTCCATCGGGTTTGACGAGGAAAACGGTTAGTTCCGAAGAGGATTTTAGCTTGACTTTTTAAAAGTTTGTTATTGTCTTGTCAATAATAAAGAAAACGAGAACCATCTATACAAAATTACAGAGCGATGTGCTGGACAATCTTCTACTGTTGTTATTTACCACTTCAGTGCCTTCAAATATTCAAAATTAATTTTTAGACAAATTGCATTTATTTGGATTTCGAAAGGAATAAAGTGTATATTCAATAATTTAGTTGACACAAAATCAAATAACTCTATTGTAGATGTTGTCTGAACCGCATTGGTGGTCACATGATATAAAGCATGCATGTCCAAATGGCGGCCCGCGGGCCACTTACGTACTCCGAGTACGTGCGCGCACGCGCCAGCTCAAATTGAAATACTTCAAATTGCAGAAATAAACAACAAATTAGGCACGTGTATCTAACGTAAAATACTCGCTAATTTACATGTGTAACGTATGTATTTATGAATGGTTGGGTAAAGGTGTGTTATAATTAGGCGTTAGGCCCTAAAAACTTCATGTATGGCCCCAAGAACTTATAAGGTCCTCAGTTTGGAAAAGAATTGTCATGTCTGGTCCAAGACGCCCCTCTCGTGTTAAGACTAAACTCTCGGTGAGGGGGAGACCAGGGTTTGAATCCAGGTCTGGTGTGTTTTGTTTATCTTAAATAGAACTCGCTCCAGACAAAATGGGTTACACTTCCTTTAAAATTAGACCTTCCTCATTTATACGCCATTTTCGTAAGCAATATATGATTATAGCCCGAAAGAGGTGGGAGGGGGGGGGGGGCAATGTTGTCGAGTTACAAAGTCATAAAGTTTGGTTAACATAAATGATATTTGGGATGGTTNATGTTGTCGAGTTACAAAGTCATAAAGTTTGGTTAACATAAATGATATTTGGGATGGTTACGAATTTGTGTATGAAAACTTTTTTGTTAATGATATGTTTAAAAGGCAGATGAGGGAAGAGATAATTAATTGGTTTGCTTAAACATTTGCATTACTCTGTTTAATTTGAAAATTCAACTATAACCATTAAAAACTTTTACTTGTATACAACCTCATTATTTATATCTTGATAAAAATAAATGTTAAGGAGCACATTCTTTCTTGCTTCCTTACCTAAAAATGGAAGAACATTTGCTTTAAGCTAGTAAGCTATATGAAACGAAATAAGACATTGTTTCAGACACATTGCACTTAAGAACATAAATAATATTCACTGTGACAGAAACATTAATAAAAGAGGAACTTCTAGGTCCACCAAAGAGCATAGCAATCAACTCCCCATTTCCAAGATCTCCATTTAAAAAAATATATTTACCAATAGCGTAAAAACTTTTTCTTTTAACTTTTAATATTCCTACAACTCTGCAATAGTAAATTAATTCAAATTTCAAAGCGTGTCAGGGATATAATCAAAATTAGAGATATCTGCTTGTGTTACGTAAGCTCAAAATATTTTTTATGAGAAAATAAAACACGCTACTCTGTTTTTAATGCTAAACAGTGCCTATATATGACTTATTAAAATAGTTTGAGTCGATTTCGATAAAATCGATATTTATCCTTTTTACTCTTAAGAAAACTACGCTTAATTTTAGGGTTTAATAATTAATTCCTCTGAGGAACCTTATGAGAACCATAGATAGCGAGTATTAGCCCGATCGGTAGAATTGTTTCGGTTCTAGGCCGAGATACAAACAGACAGCCTCGGGAAAACTAATTTTTCGATTTCAGGAGGTCATAAAACATCGACATCCATCAAAATATTGAATATGATTTTTTTAAAATCACAATACTCCTCCTATCCATGATGTCGCGAGAAAGTAAAAAACGGGTCTATTGAGTCACTCTGTGTGTTTTAATACATAGTAGATATTGTCACGATTTTAAAAAATGCCAGGATTTTCCCCTTATTTATGATAATAAGCTTGGAAGTGTAAATTTGACATAATCATAGAAGAACGGAAATAGAGCCAGGTTTTGTAAGCTAACAGACACAGCCTGAGGTGACCTCAGAACCTTCCTCCCCCTACACCGGGACTTCCGGCCGAACCAGAGGGTGGATATCTTCTTCACCAAGACCGCCACTTCATATAAAAATAAAATACTCCCTACAATACAACACCTCCTCCTTGTATCTCCAAGCCTCCTCCCCCCGCCCCTCCAAAAAAAACCCTACTGGCCTTGATTTCATGACTTGGCCACTTAGATTTAAACATATGATTAAGGAATAATATATTATTATTATTATTTAAAAGCGCATCGGCATAACCAGAAACACAAACTATGCAACCATAACATTTTTGTACAAAAAGTATTTTTAAATTTTAAAACTAATTATTTCAGTGAAAATAAAACCAGAAAAACTCAAAAGCTTAGGAAATGTAAAGGTTGAGCAAAGCCGTGGGATAGGGCCTACTAAACGTAAACTCAGGTGGAACGTGAGCTTCTTCACATCATTATAAGTGAGAACATTCACGGTATCCCAGGTGAAGGAGAGCATCATGTGCTTACCCCAGGTAAAGGAGAGCATCATGTGCTTATCCCAGGTAAAGGAAAGCATAATGTGCTTACCCCAAGTAAAGGAGAGCATCAGGTGCTTATCCCAGGTAAAGGAAAGTATCATGTGCTTACCCCAGGTAAAGGAAAGCATCATGTGCTTATCACAGGTAAAGGAAAGTATCATGTGCTTACCCCAGGTAAAGGAGAGCATCATGTGCTTATCCCAGGTAAAGGAAAGCATAATGTGCTTATCCCAGGTAAAGGAGAGCATCATATGGTTACCCCAGGCAAAGGAGAGCATCATGTGCTTACCCCAAGTAAAGGAGAGCATCAGGTGCTTATCCAGGTAAGGGAGAGCATCATGTGCTTATCCCAGGTAAAGGAAAGCATCATATGTTTACCCCAAGCAAAGGAGAGCATCATGTGCTTACCCCAGGCAAAGAAGAGCATCATGTGCTTACCCCAGGCAAAGGAGAGCATCATGTGCTTACCCCAGGCAAAGGAGAGCATCATGTGCTTACCCCAAGGTAAAGGAGAGCATCATGTGCTTACCCCAGGCAAAGGATACATGTGCTTACCCCAGGAAAAGGAAAGTATCATGTGCTTACCCCAGGTAAAGGAGAGCATCATGTGCTTACCCCAGGAAAAGGAGAGCATCATGTGCTTATCCCAGGTAAAGGAAAGTATCATGTGCTTACCCCAGGTAAAGGAAAGCATCATGTGCTTATCCCAGGCAAAGGAGAGCATCATGTTCTTATCCCAGGTAAAGGAAAGTATAATGTGCTTACCCCAGGCAAAGGAAAACATGTGCTTACCCCAGGTAAAGGAAAGTATCATGTGCTTACCCCAGGTAAAGGAGAACCAGGTAAAGGAAAGCATCATGTGCTTACCCCAGGCAAAGGAGAGCATCATGTGCTTACCCCAGGCAAAGGAGAGCATCATGCGCTTACCCCAGGCAAAGGAGAGCATCATGCGCTTACCCCAGGTAAAGGAGAGCATCGAGTGCTTATCCCAGGCAAAAGGAAAGCAGTTCCTAAGTAAAAAAGTGTTGAATTCTTAGATTTCTACAAAATAAAATAACCACAATCAAGGTCCACACTCGCACAATGGGTTAGAAGATTTCCTTTACAAACTATTCCATTCAAGGTTGAGTAGAGTATAAAAAGAAGGGGGGAAGAATGTGACCACCTCTGAGGGGAAGAGGTCATGGGAGAGACGAAAACCAAAAAGAATGTGTTTCAGCCTCCCCAGGACGAACTCATTTTGGCGCCAAACGAGGCCGGTGCCCCACCATCCCACAAAAAGGCTCTTAAAACTAGCCCCGTTTCTTGGAAACCAACAACTTTAGGAGTGTGTTTTTTTGCCGCACCCTCCGAGCTAGTAGACATCAATGAAGTGTTGCCTTGCCTGCCGGAAACCGCCCGGAGTGGCGAGAAATGACTAGAGAGCCATTAATTTGAAATATCAAGTTTGGCCTTCCAAGAACGGGACCTCTCAGGCAGTTTCCATTCCATATTCTTGGGTTTATAGTCCGATTAATATATACTTATCTCTAGTTTTGAGTACGATCCTTCTCACTCCGAATCTTTTTTCTGGCACCTCGTCTTGCCATCCTTTTAGGTTGTAAGCATGTATGTAGTATACTAATTACTAATGTGTTAAGGATGAAGAAGGTCGATGTGAAAGGAAGCTACCCCAGTTTTCTCTGAGGGCCAATAGATAACCATTTAGGAAAACCACCACCTTTAGTACAACTAACCGGGATTCAAACCCTGATCTACCCGTAATTGGAAGTCCAACCTATTCCGAGAGGTAAGCCTTAGACCAGGGGTCTTCAACCCACGGCCCACTTGCGGCCCGCTGGCTCATGAACAATATAAAAGTATTTCAAGAGAAAAAAATGACAAATACAGATATACATTCTATATAAAAGATGTTTGCGTTTTACGTTAAATATTATATATTTTTTATACAAACGTACTTTGAAACGGCAAATGACGACTTTAGTAAAAAAGACAAATCACGTTATCTTCTGATATATATATAAGACAGGCCTAGTCCCTAATGTGAGTATAAGTGTATAAGAATGAGCTAATACGAATATTTTAATATGTATTCAATCAAAATACTGACAGTAATGTATTACGGCCCACGAGCCAAGAAAAGACAGAAACTAGGGCCCTGGACATAAAAAAAAAAGTTGGAGATCCCTGCATTAAATTGCGGCCATCGTACCGGGTGGCTATTAGATAGTGACAATATAGCGTGTTATCTCTATTGAGTCACCACACCTTTATTCCTAGCTAAAGATACATTAATTTTCAAGAGAGAAGCAACGGTGGAAACGCGGGATAAATGACAGGCTCGATTATCTCTATTGAGTCACCACACCTTTATTCCTAGATAAAGATACATTAATTTTCAAGAGAGAAGCAACGGTGGAAACGCGGGATAAATGACAGGCTCGGCTCTTCCAATTGTATGGTGGAGGGGAGGTTGGGATTCATATTTCAGAATGGTGTACCGAGGTGGTTTTTTTTTAATTAGAATGTTTTTCGTGCGCAAATGTGGGTATAAAAATAACTCCATGGTATGAGTCCGCAAGCGAGCTATACCGACTGAGCGGCTACCGCCGTGCCAAGATTTTGCGGATAGAGGGTGTCATGTGGTCAGCCCAACGAGCCCTCCGGTCATTAATCTCAGTTTTCTAAAACGGAGCTGCTTCTTATTTAGTCAAGCTCCTCATTAGTCCTCACGAGGCTGAGTTGACACCGTTCTAGACCTCACCGCTAAATAGATAAGTTAATTATTTTCTTTCATTTCTATCTTTCTCGTCCTTACGCTCAATGGCGCAACCGTAAAATGCGGTGGGAAACCAAACAAGCGTTGGGAGTAAATACTTATGACGTAAAAAAATACAATTAAAGGAACTAGTTATATAGTGTTGAGTGGAAGGTAAGGACTTACTTTTTATGATTATAATTTTCAAGTTGGGTCAATGGCACCTGAAAACATGTACAATCTTGTAAACTTCCAAGTTCTCGCAACACGTGAATACTACCAATTTTATTCCTTTGAGATACAAACCCCATGTCTCTCAGAAGTGATTGCACCCAAAGCGTAAACGATCTTGAACAAGAACGAGACCAGTCCACACTTGACGCAAGTTATTTACCTTAAGAGTTTTGAGAAGATAAATTTCCATAGGGGTTTTATTAATCAAACAGTTCCTCTTCCTTATCCCCCCCCCCACCCCATTTTTCCTTCTTTACGAGAGGCTGCGGGGTGGTAGAATATCCCTTGTCTAAAGTACCGCTAAAGTACATTCACGGCTTAAATTTACTTGGATGACAGCTCAAAAAGTTGTTAAAATATTCCCTAATATATCCATAGGCCAACAGCTGACATATGTCACTTTGGATAGCTGTAATGAAAACGTATGTTATGGTAATGTACGTATGTGATAGTTGCCACAGAAACTTGGGCCAATATTATTTATATATTTATTCGAGGTCGGGCACAAAGCTTATTTATCGTTTTATTCCCCTTAAAAAAAATTATTATTCACGGCACTTTCACAAAAGGTCTAACGAACATAGTTTCAAAATGGCGACCGACGAATGTAAACCGTGTGATTGAACATGACGGAAATAAGTTCTTTACATCTAGTTGGGAACCTAGCCACCGCCAAGTCGAGTGTGAACGCGCCTTTACACGCAACGTTGCCGATTTTCCCTGCTCAAGAGTTGTATTAAGATATCGCTAAGTTTAAATTAATTTCTAACAAATATTAGAATTCAAACGAAAGGAAATGTGGAATCCCAACCTCTAACGACGCAACGAGACACTTGAACTCATTACGTATGTCTGCCTACTAAATGATATTATTATTATTATTATTATTATTATTATTA
>CABFOV010007413.1:0-28608 GCA_902141375.1 Timema poppense
TGATTTCAATGCATGCGAAAATTTGTCAAAAAAGTGAGTCTCGTGATTGTAAAAGAAGAAAAAGAGGAAACAAGGCTCGATGTACATAACTCAACACTAGCGCGCTTTTCAATTTTGACAGATAGAAATAAACATTTAATTCTTTTATGAAACATTTTTCACATTCATTGGGATATATTTCAATATTTATATTAAACCTGCATTGTATTTGATTTTATCCCTAGTCCATAGCCAACATTTTAACTTTTGTTTTTATATATTAGTTTTCTCTTTGGAATTGGAAGTAAAGAATAGAACATTTTTAAATTTTATATTTGAAGACATTCTGAAGGATACTGCGTCTTCTTCCTTGGTGTTGGTCTAACATGCAGCAAAATCTGTGGAGCTCCTAATTCAAATTATTTTTAAAGTGAACTAACGGTTGTGAATTAAAGTACAAGTAGCAGAAAAGGAAAGCTATGTGTGTGTGCAAGAACTAGACTATTTATTTTTCGTTTAAATTGTGGGAGAATTTGCATTAATAAAGTGAGACAAATATCTGAAGTTGGTGTTTCAATATGGACTAATTCATGGGTGAGGTCGAGCCAACTTTTCAACTTTAAATTATTATTTTTTATCGACTATCAAAATCAGAATTCATTTACGAACTTTCACAAAGACAGACTAATTCAGAGAATTAAGTAACATTTTATTTTATGTCTAATTATTAATTTTATTGATTATTTTTTTTGTTCTCTTCTTTTTGGTTTAAACAATACTATTTTATACTTTGTTAAATTAGAATTATAACTATCCGGAATTCTATAGGTAGGATTGGGATGTGGTAAAAAGTGAAACAATAATAAATCCACAAAAATTCCAACAATTGTCTATTTTATACATTTATTTTTTTTTATAGTCTAAATTACATTTAATTTCAACAATCCATTTTTATCTAAATTGCTCATATTTTTTAGTTTTAAGTTTCCCCAGTTGTCTCGAGTATTGAGAGTCGTCGTGCCACTGTCTGAATTAGTCGAGGTAAATGTTTTTATTTTTATTATTATTATTACTATTTTTCTCCTAGATACTAGGGGTGGCGCCCAACAAAAACACAATTTTTATACATCATGATGTTAACTAGATTTAGAAGACACTGATACTAAACCAGAAAAACTATATAATTTATATAACACACGTTTTGTTATTTTATCACTACAGTGTCGCCTTAACGTGGGGCTCGATTTATACCATACGTTTTCTAAGGATTGTATAGGATGAGGCCTGATTACACTAGAGCATATTGGTGTTTTCAGAGAACAGTAAAATATGTATTTTGAGGCCGGATTATACTAGGGTGTATTTGTGATTTGAGGGAGCAGTTGATGTTTTTTGCGGCCAACTTACACTAGAGCAATTTAATGACAAGGCCAGATTACATCAATTAGTTTTGGGTCCTTTTTACTCCGTATAGAAGGTTATGTCAAAAGGGCAGTATTTTACACGTAGCAAGGCACATACGCAACTTTAATAAAGTAAAATGGAGGCCCAACAACCATTGGTCAGTGTAGAGGCAGAGGAGTCGAAAGATGCCTAAAGCCACGCCTCGAACAGAGGAACGAAATGATAGTTCTGTTACATCTTTGGAATCAATTGTTGTGGCAGATGTACAACAGATAGCTCACCAGATTGAGGATGGTACGCCATTGAGGGAAGATTCCCTAGATAACCATACAAATATTTCAGTTGTAAGGGAGGAAGAAGATGTGACAGTGAAGGAATTTATTATGTTTGACCTAATGCAAGCATTAAGGGACAGTGCTAAAAAGAACATGAAAAAAATTGATACCATCATTAAGTCACTGAGGGATGGTGTGATCTCAATAATAGACAATCACAGCAAAGAGTGGAGGTCAATTAACGACCAGTTGACGAATGAGGTGACGGTGACGGTGATCAAGGCACGAGATCAGGACTTGACAGAGGTAGTTACTAAAGTGAAAGTACAGGTGGTAAACCAGGTCATCCAGCAAGGGCAGTATGGACAAGAGTTACAGACAACACAGTCAATACAGGACTAATTAGAAGAGCGAGTGGATACGAGGGTGGAGGCAGTGTCTGAAGTTGTCAAACCCTTCCAGCAGGATATGAACCTGGTCAGCGTACAATACCTGGAAATACGAGTGAAGGTAGAGAATATCACAACCAAGAACTGTGAACTAACAACTGAACAAAAGGTAGTACGGTAGCAGTTGGAGAGGGGCTTGCTTTCCAACAAGGAAGAGGTTTTGATGATGAGGGGGCAGATAGAAAGCCCATCTCAACCATTGGAGCACTAAGTGATTGCCAGACCTAGCGCATTTTCTTGTCAGGTAGTTTCCGGTGTTGGAGTCAGGTCCATGGAGGAGAGATTGCCCAAGTTTGGGGAAAAGGGGACTCAGAGCCCGGTGGCACATTTGAATTAGCTGGGAGCTCTTTGTTGGGAGCAGCGTCACCATGGTGGTCTGTTTGCAAATTGCATGTGACGAGCTGGAGAGACTTTAGAGAAAAGTTTCTGTCAAGATTTTGGTCAGTGGAGATCCAAGGGCAGATAAGGGCAACCTTACATGCTATGAGATACGCGGAACATTTGGGTAATGTTGAACATTACTTCTCCAAAATGTTTGAGCGAAGCAGGAACTTTGACTCCCTGATGTCAAATGCCGAATCGATAGCCATGGTCACACAACGACTTATACAGGAGATATTGTTAGGTTGCAACTAGAGGTTTTTGGACGATTTTTGGGCCAGGCTTCAGAGCGTGGATGGCTTGGAGGGAATGCGTTGAATGGGTAGACAGGGGTCACAACCAGAGGTCCCACGGCAGAGACAGTATGATGGAGAAAGTGTTGAACCAAGGTACGCAGGGTTTACTCAGCCGTCCAGGGATAGACTAGGTAACAGGCAGGACAACATAAGGCATCAGAGGGTTACAGAAACTGGGTGGAGGGATCGTGCCCCCTAGGGATCTAACAATTCTCCGCATGGGTTCCTACGCCAACCATTGGGTAATGCGGTGCAAGATGTGCGATAACAAGAACCAAGAAGCCACCCAGCCCCTCCAGCTCTACGGTATAGTAATGAAGGACCTTGGAGTCATGAAGATTTTCGTGTGCAAGGTAGACCACAAGGTAGAGGACCCCCTCCGTCACATCACAGACCATCATTCCAGGGGCGTCAAGAGACCGGAGCTCAGCGGCCACAGTCTCTGCAACCAAGAGAGGCAAACGTAAATGTTATGTTACAGGAGGAAAACTGCCTACCTGCAATAGCCTAGCCCCAGGAGGATTTCAGGTGAATAGATTGTTTGATGCTCATTTGGTGGAAGTCATGGGGACACATATGTTAGAGTGTGATTTTTGGGAGGCATGTTAATCCCTGGAATCATGTAGGTCTAACAGGTGTATTTAAGGAATGTTGTAGAACAGTTGAAGGTCGAGAGCGGTGTAAATCTCTGAAGCACTGGATAGGGGAAGAAACCGGAAACAACAAGGGATAGTTCACTAAACAGATTAAGGTTGGAAGGTACAAGCTATGGATTTATAGAGATCAGTAAGCAGAGCTCCGAGAATCATATTCACACGGGATGAAAGTTTATTACACCTTGTGAAGCGTCAAGTTTTGGAAAGTTAAAAGAAAAATGTATATGTATATATTTAAGAAATAAAAATCTATTATTTTTATTTATAAATGTATTTATTGGATATAATAAAAAAAAATGTATTATCATTAAAATTGTATCAATGTCTGTAATGCTTAAGAAGGAAGGTTATGCAAGGACACCCATGGAAGATAAGGACAACCCCAGCAAGCCAGTAACATGAATGAAATGACAAGTTTATAAGCTACGAGATAATCTACGAGAAGTATTATTTTAAATGGTAAGAGTGTCGATTTTGGGAGGTCATACTGCATCACGGGTCGTGAATAAGACAGTGAGTGCCTAAGGATATAGACAATTATTATTCCAGGACCATGTGAATGAGACAAGTCCATCACAAACAGTTCCTGAGGTGTGTATAGGTTACGTCGGATTATATATGTTTTAAGGAGAGAACAAGAAAGTTGTTAAATGTTTTATCGTCGAAAAGCAATTTTTATTAAAGTCGTCAAATTATCAGTGAAGTATATGGAGTCATCAAGAAGTCATTAAAAACTGTGTTGGGAATCTATTTTCACCATGGAGTTCAATTATTAAGTTGCTAAGACAGGCAGAGTTCAAAACAAGTGAACAGGTAAGGAATTACTTGATAAACTAATCATTTAAAAGGAATAAATAGAGAATAGAAGAGTAAATAAGGTCTTCAAGAACAGTATAATTACCTTCACAATGTGTAATCCAACGAATCAGAGCTCATAAATGACCCAGAAGTGTAAACCTCACCAACATCTTAACAACATGCTAAGTAGTCGTAGGGGGCCACTCCGAAAGTTCTGTAAGAATAGAAGAAGGATTGTAAATATTTCTTTTTAAGTATATGTTTGTTTAGTTAGTAATGGTATTTTGAACTATTATGTGTGTATTTATTTAGTAAACTTAATTTGTTTTAAAAGGAAAAATATATAAAGAATTAATTGTAAAATAAGTCTTTTTCGGTGGAAAAACCCACATATTTTCAGAAATAAGCCTGTTATTATTTATTAATATAAGTTGTGATGAACTAGCAGAGTAGGGGGCTGTCCCATTGAGTGTATATCTTATGTTCTAAACAAGTTACTATAAATGTCAGGTCCACTATGTAATATTCAAGTGACACGATAGCTTAGAAGGGATCAATTATGATTTGCTTTTTCAGATTTTAAAATACTAAGCATCAGTATGTGTTAATTCTGTGTAGGTCAAAAGATCCATGAAAAGTTGTATTTATAGAGTTCATTGAGAGAATTGTTAAATTCTAGCCATAAGTGTTTTGCCTATTATATTTCTTGTATTCTAGGTCACAAAAGTACCATAAGTGAATTTGCTTTTTCCGTTATATTTTATGAAATAATTAGCTCTTTATGCTTAAAATATGTTAAATAGTTTAATAAGGATCTATATTTGTTGTACATATAGGTCTCAAATCAAAATGTTTAATGTTTGAATGATTTATGTGTTAACACATTTAATACATGTTGGAGGGTGACGAAGGCCTAGAATGTGTTATGTGAGATTTTCCTTTTTCAAGAGTTTAAACATTAATTGTTGATATATTTGAACAGCAGGTACCTTTTAATTTACAAGGGAGAGTATAAATATCCAATTCATAAAAATAATTATAAAAAATTTGACTATAAACACTTGGCCTATGAAAGTTTATGTTTTCATATCACTAAAGTTGCATGTAGTGAATTTGCTTTTTGCTATATTTTTGTACTAAGAATTGATATTGTGTGATGATATACTTTAATCAGTTGAGGAAGGTGTCAAAGTAAATGACCATACAGGTGGTAATTTGAAATGTTTAATTTATTTCTTGATTTTGTGTAAAGAACAAAAACAACAAACAATTTTGAAGTGTTTAAACTAAGCCTACTTTTGTGTGCAATATAAATATGATTTATTTTTATCTGAATTCACCCAAGTGATAAATAATACATGTGTTTCCGAGGGAAGGACCTCAAGTAAACATACACAATCAGTTTAGACATTTTTGTGAGAGGAAACTTAAGATTTTAACTCGCCTAATCCTCAGACAAGGAAGTGTTTTCAGCGGAATTTAATGAAGTCAGTGAAGTCGATCTGGATATTCAACTCCACTACAAGTGCTTCGGAATATGCTATAAGATAAAGAAAGAGATTTCGTTATTTGAGTGTTTAAATAATATTGTTCATGTATAAATACAAGGCGTGGTGGTTGAGCAATTTTTCTTAGGATAAGGAGCGATCCTTTAGAGGAGACAAGAGGTTTTAGTACGTTGAATAGCCGTCTATGTTGCTACAGACTTACTACGTGAACATGAAAGCTATTAAACTTAATTCCACGAACAAAGCTATTTTCGGAAAGACAAGAGAAATAATTATGCCATGCTTAATTATCGCCTTGAGCCAGAACAAGTAAATCACTTTTATAAGACTATTTACTAATTTAAAGAAAAATAAGTTAGATGGTGATATTTGAGAATTTAGGCCTACTTTGTGGCAAAAAAACGTTTATTTTGTTCTACAAAGTAATTTGTAGGCTTAAAATTAATTCGTACAACAAAAGGGGGCACTGTGACGTAATTTGCCACCCTACTTTGTATTTCCATAAATTTTTCTAATTTTTGTGAATAGCTTCCTATTTATTTTTGTATAAAATTAAGGACTTTAAAGTTCGGCTGCGGTGTCACTGGCCTGACTAATAACACTATTTAAATCCATTCAATAAAATAAATTGACGGAAGGAACAACGTATAACATTGTTTTAAATAATTTAAATAATGAGTTTTGATTTAAGGAAAAACACTTACCTTTAATTAAACATATTAATTATCCTTTTAAGAAGTTTGTAGACTTATTTATAATTAACGTCAGCCATGTTTGATTTCAATGCATGCGAAAATTTGTCAAAAAAGTGAGTCTCGTGATTGTAAAAGAAGAAAAAGAGGAAACAAGGCTCGATGCAAATAACTCAAAACTAGCGCGTTTTTCTATTTTGACAGATAGAAATAAACATTTAAATCTTTCTTGAAAACACTGTTCACATTCATTGGGATATATTTCAATATTTATATTAAACCTGCATTGTATTTGATTTTATCCCTAGTCCATAGCCAACATTTTATCTTTTGTTTTTATATATTAGTTTTCTCTTTGGACTTGGAAGTAAAGAATAGAACATTTTAAATTTGATTTTTGAAGCCTTTCTGAAGTAAACTGAGTCTTCTTCCTCGGTGTTGGTCTAACATCGGGCCAAATCTGTGGAGCTCCTAATTCAAATTATTTTTAAAGTGAATTAACGGTTGTGTATTAAAGTACAAGTAGCAAAAATGGAAAGCTATGTGTGTGTGCAAGAACTAGACTATTTATTTTTCGTTTAAATTGTGGAAGAATTTGCATTACTAAAGTGAGACAAATATCTGAAGTTGGTGTTTCAATATGGACTAATTCATGGGTGAGGTCGAGCCAAATCTTCAACTTTATATTATTATTTTTTCACGACTATCAAATTCAGAATTTATTTACGAACTTTCAGAAAGACAGACTAATTCAGAGAATTAAGTAGCATTTTATTTTATGTCTAATTATTAATTTTATTGATTATATATTTTTTTCTCTTCTTTTTGGTTTCAACAATACTATTTTATACTTTATTAAATTAGAATTATAACTATCCGGATTCCATAGGTAGGATTGGGATGTGGTAAAAAGGGAATCAATAATAAATCCACAAAAATTCCAACAATTGTCTATTTTATACATTTATTTTTATTGTAGTCTAATTTACATTTAATTTCAACAATCCATTTTTATCTAAATTGCTCATGTTTTTTAGTTTTAAGTTTCCCCAGTTGTCTCGAGTATTGAAAGTCGTTGTGCCACTGTCTGAATTAGTCGAAGTAAATGTTTTTAGCTTATTATTATTATTATTACTATTTTTCTCCTAGATACTAGGGTGTGCGCCCAACAAAAACACAATTTTTATACATCCTGATGTTAACTAACGTTATGTAAACAAGATTCAGAAGACACTGATACTAAACCAGAAAAACTATATAATTTGTATAACACACGTTTTGTTATTATTCATACAATATTGTAATCATCGAAAGTCTTGTGATCCGCATCAATCATATAGATACGTAGCTTATATTATATACTATTTATAAAATGTGAGTTTTTTATTTTATTAAAAGCCAAAGTATGTTAAAACTACGCCTAATAGATTAAATACCCTTATTAATTTATTTTGTAAAATTCAAAATTACCTCCAAAATACTGGAAATTTGAGTTGGCTGCAGCCTAAATTAAAGAAGGCCACTTTAAGCAGAAGTGGAGTCCATTTATCTCTATAGGGACCGTGCATTGATGTATGTGACGCTGGTAGCGGTATAAATTTGCAGCTCCAAAGTTACGGTTAACGTTGGAACACATAGAGAATTATATACTTTTAAACTTAATTTTATTATATTAGTCTCGATACAATGGATCAAGTAAAATGTTTCGGAGTATGAAATAAGAGTTTTATAGTTGGATGCTCAAATCGATATCATAGCACTACGAGACATAAAATTATACTATTTTCCTGTTAGGCCATGGTAAGAAGAAACACGAACCAAGTAGATTCAAACTGTCAATAGAAAGAAGTAATTATATGTATTATTCATAAAAAAAAAAATTGTGTTGGCTCTTTCTAAATACGAGAAAATCCAAGAACTATATTAAGAAACCAGTCAATTTCAAAAGTTTTATTTTTAAATCAAATTAAACTTGGCAAACAATCTTTGTAGTACTCTACTAGAGTAATATCTTTCGCATATGGCTTAAATTTCATCTTGTGTTTTTGAATAAATAATGATTAGTTAATACCACTTTTGCTATCGCATATTTGTTAATTTTTTTGTCTATAATTGGCCAAGCTGTGTGAATAAATAAAAAGATTCGAGCAACTATAATCTTAAGAATAATTCTGCAAGAAGGAATTGGCGTGGACGGACTAATAGAATACGACACGAAAAGATAATTTGGTGGGTTTTCAAAGAATTTGTTGACAATATTTGTTTTTTTAATATCGTAAACCCACATCTGTTGATATGTATTTGAGTGCTATAAACAGTAAAATTTATCATAATTTGGTAGAGAAAGAAAAACATCGAATAATAATTTTATTTAACACCATTATTACACTCACATGGATAAATAGAATTGAATAATACCTATGCTACTAAAATGGGAATATTTTGAAAGTTTTTTAGCTGCTAATACAGTTCTTTATAGCATCCATAAAGAATTTCTTTTGTAAATATAGATGGATATGATACAAGATATAATAAATACTATTTGACCTGCAACAAAGTCTTAAGTGAATAAAATTTTATGACATTAACTTAAAGAAAAAGTAATTGACGACACATGTAAAAGTTCTGCTGATAAAAAACTGCGATATAATAGTACTTACCTACTTCAATTTTAACATTACATGATCTTAAAATGACAGACGTCTGACTTATAAATATCGATATTATAAAAGTTGAATTTTCATCTTGACGTTAGGTCAAATCATTAATGTGGTATACTTTAAATAAAGCTAAACCCTTCCTAAAGATTGTTCACAAATATAGCCGGGATTAACCTTTTGGAAAACCATATTTAATAATTACTTTCTACATTAATGTTGCATTAACAAGATCAACGACATTGAACTGTTTCCCTTTTGAGTTTCAAAATTTCGCCACATGGGCACCTCGTGTCTTTCACTACCGTATAGTCTAAATACGGTCCCCATAATACAACTGGATGAACTGCTGAGGCTAAAATTTTCTAGCTGTCATCTGCACACCATTATGTAAGAGAGAAGGAAACCTTCGGATATCTCTTTCTCACATACAAAGCAATGTGGCATTTCGATATCATTCGCTGATTTTTATAAATATATTATGAGATACATCAATGTATGATTAGTTGAACGAAATAAATGGGTTAATAAAAGGGTTGAATAGCATAACTAAGTTAAACATTCATGACTTGTTTCTTTTTTTAAAAAAAAGTCGATTTAGGCTAAAGTAGTAACACTTCCTACAAGCCTATAAGCTAAATGATCGTTTGAACGTAAGACTTCTATACAAATTGGTCATTCGAACAAAAGTAACCAGTTTTTTAGAGACCTTATTTCATTATAGTTATCGAACATTAAATATAATATGGTTTCTGAAAGTGGCTATACAACCTAAGAGACAGCTTGATTATAGTGTAGTTGTAATATTTCAGACAAGCCTATAACCTAAATGATCATTTGAATGTAAAACAAATACACAAATTTTTTCAATCAAACAAATGTAATTAAGTTTGAAGTTACTTTTTTCATTTCAGGTATCAAACTTTAAATATAATATTGACTGAATCGTGCATATAGTAGTAATTACTATCCACATTAATGTGGGTTGTAGGCCTATGAAATACTGCAGCCAAGACTGGAAAAGGCCAAAATAGGCCCTAGCTTAATGTTTATATGCGGTTTAGTTTAGGCCTAGATTTATTAATCATAAAAGGTGTGCTAAATTTACCTGAAACCGATATTTGTAGTTAGACCTTGTTATCCTGAAGTGAATGTATTGCAAACAACTCTTTATAAAGAAATATAATAATATCCTTATATTCTTAATTACTTTACTAAAGTCTCAAGAATTCCCTTTAAATAATTTATGCATTTTATTAATTTAACTATCTAAACCACCCTCTCGTTCAATTCTTTGTTAACTTAGTAGGCCGATTGGGTATAAATACCCATTGTTTCGACATTAAGTTGTCGAAAACATTCAGTGTCAGGGGCGTCACGCCGAGGGGCTAAAAGCTTGAAAGTTGTGAATTTTGTGAAATTTGAGATCTGGAGTTGGGAAATTCTAGGCTTATTCTGTATACCATTACTTTATATTATGAAAGTCCTTTACCACAGACTTGTACAGCCAAATTTAACATTTCTTGACTGTTGATCCATACTCTTCAAAAAATCCCAACTTCAAAAATCATCACGCATTGAAAGAAGATTCCTTCTGTAGTAATTTGTAGAAAGCTTAGATAATCAAGTAGTCTAGTAGCGCTGTTGTCAGTAGGTAGAGACAACGGTCAGTCAGTGTAAATGCCGAATGCGTTATGGAAACGAATCTTAAGGGGACATGAGCTGCCTAGTAGAAAAATTTTACTCAGCCAGCAATGCTTGAAGTGGCAGCTTTGTCAGCCAATATTTTGTTTATGGTTTAAGGTTTTTAGTTGTGACTTTCATGGCTGCTAGACTGATGCAGTTTTATTTTTCAAATTTTCATATGTTGTATAGACAATGCCTTAATTAGCGCTGTATTAAATTTTAAAGGCATAAACGCAGTGAATGCTATCCGGCATTTTGTTCTTTTCTTATCGAAAGCTCTGACTGATGAAATGAGACATTGACATTAGTGTTAATGTGTGACTTCTGAAATACATACTAAGTTTTCTAGCAAGTATCCATACCTGTTTGAATTGAGCTAATGTATCTTATTTCAATGTTTATTAAAATAGGCTTTCATGAAAGCAATTTTAATAGGTTCAAAGCAACTATTAAGGAAGAGGAGTAGTTTAGGGCTGTGTTACATCGCTACGACGCTTATAATTTTTCATTTGATTAAGTAGACTACACTAAACCAAATACAATTTTTGTATTCATCCTTAAAAATTTCCAATTTGGGATACATTTTTAAATTAGTTATTTAGTGTTCGAATTGCATGAAATTTCGTATAACCATGTTGTTTAGCGTTCTGATTTCAAATTTGCCATAAGTTATTTAATAAAATGTCAGGGAAGGCCTATTCACCCTCACGTGCTAAATTACAATATGTTTTGATTATTTATTCACGTACCAATATTCACATTTTAGGGCATCTTCCATTAAGCAGGACATTGGTAGACAGGTACCATAATACTCTAGAAATAGCGATAGATTCAATTTTGTATGGCTTTATTTGACAGTTGAAAATGTTTTTAAATAAACATGGCCAAATTGTTAATTTTTTGATAAAGTGACGAGTGAGTTCTGCAGCTCAGGGAGCTTACCAGTTAAATATTGCTTCCAACTGTGTTTTAATAAATCAGAGGTTTCCAACCTTGGGTTTGTAGTGTGTTTTGTGGTGGCTCACAATATAGAGGGTTTAGATTTAGATTTACTTTTCAAGGATTTTAATGATTATAGGAAGATGCGTAATTATAATTAAATGTAAGTTGTTAAAGTGGTAAAAACGACATAGTTACTGCTTAGGTTCCTTTTGTCTATTCCATTCTGATAGCTTCTTGCTGACTTGGTATACTGTGGCAGACTTGTAATGCTGCTAGAATAATACAAAATCATTCTCAACCGCGGGCTTGTTGATTAACTTTCACTATATATTAGTAACATATAATCAATATTATAAACAATTTGTAGTCATAAAACAAGCATTACTGGACATGCGGGTTTAATGTCACGTTAATAATTCAAGTTATTTCCTTATAAACTGAAAAAGCTTGTAGCTTTAAAAATCCAGTATGAACAAATAAATAAATTAATTAAAAAATACAGTTGCCTAAAACCTAGGGCTCAAGGCTTGTTTATCACCCCAAACTTTAAAAAAAGCTGGGAGCCTCCTGACTCCCCACCCCCCGTTTTCAATCAACATTGCCCTTGTACTCTCCTTTGCCCCGAGTTCTTGAACGCTTTCATCAACTTTAATTAAATAGGGTTTTATTTTCTAAGATCTTCACACAACATATTACACTTTTTCCGGGATCAATACAAATATATCAAGGATAAAGCATTGGGTCGTAAAGCATACATATTATAAAAAAAATGTTTCTTTATATATTAACTTCTCATACTAATTCATTTCTTTGCGTGACATTACTAATTGAATGCATATTTCACATTGTGATTTTTTGATTAAATTATGTTGTATGTATTGAATAATTTAAGCCTAGTGTTCTTTTTCATTTCAAACCGTAGGCAAAAATAATGATGCAAGAAATTTACTAAATTAAGCTAGGTTAAATCTTTCTTGAAAATGATGTGACTTGTGATCAGAGGTTTGGGTAAATAAAAATATATTAATAATGTTCAGTCGTGAAAACCAGCATTCTTGAAATAAATTTACCTAATTTCTAGCCTCTAACTTCTTAAAAAGTAATATTCTTTAGAAAAGTGTTGCCAACTGTTGACGCAAATTGATTTTATTCTGTGTGTTGACGCTCTAAGCAAAGTCTAAGCTAAAACTAACGGACGATACAGAGTGTGGTGGTCATAATAACCCAAACGCTATCTTTTCCTCGAAAGTGAAGCTAACTAGCGGTAGCAATCACTCCTATGACATTCGACTTTAAACCCCTTCTAAAAGTTGATCCGTCTTTGAAGTTCTTTAGTTTCACAGCTTGCTGTTAAATGAGAAAGCATTGTGATCGTGGTGGGTAGTTGCGACATTTTATAACAACAACTGTTCATATTTATAAGATTTTTTTTTCTGCAAAATGGCTTTACATGTCAAAAATAGAAATAAATGTAAGTTTCCAGATTGTTTTAAAACTGACGTGCCAATGTTTATACGCCCTCAAATTTCGAGAGACGTGATTGTGAGAAAAAAAATACAATAAAGATTTCTGGTCAAGAGAACTTTAGAAAAAAAAATCTAATTGTAGATTTTGTAAAAAACATTTTTGGCCAACAGGTATTCTACAACTGTAGATTGTAGTAGATAGTGGTGAAATAATTTTGCAAAAGGGAAGTATGCAGTTGCTTTTTATAATCTAAGATTAGTTTTTCTCTTAATTATTTCCCCATTGATTTATCAATGTTTACAATAAAAAAAACTTTTTATAGATCTCAGTTACCACCATTCCTATATTTTTGGCAACTTGTTTGTTTGTTTGTTTATAACAGTGATTTTTCTAGTGCTTTAATTTCAGACATTATTTATATAGTTACCAAAATAAAACAGTTTATTTTTTAATTGGGGATGGTTTTCAATAACTGATACAAATAAGACACTGTATTTTTTCAAGACAGCAAATCATTAAGAAAGTTATATTATCATTTATACTTGCAAGTAAACATAAATTAAAATGATACTATAATAATATTTAGTCCTATTTAATATAAGTTGATTTTGTAATAATTTAAAAATTAATAATTTCTGTATCAATACAATCACAAATATATGAAGGATCAATATAAACTAAGATTATTTTATTTACATTTGAAAGTATTTGACATCACATTAAAAAATAACACTATTTGCTTTTTTTTTTAATGGCACTTACCACAAAGGTATTACATTATTCATAGAGGACTGAAACTGCTAATATCCTGACATGTTAAACTCTCTCAATATGACTGAACTACAGCTTGGTAGTTATAAGAGAGATATATATTGCTGCATGTAATATTACTACAATAATTTAATTAAATAATATTTAGGGATGATACTATTAATCATTGTCTTGGCACTTAAGTCAAATATAGTATTTGAAAAATTTTTACTTGAAATCAGAAAATAAACCTGGGACCATTGTAAAGACGGAAGTACCAAAATACTATGTTTAAATCTATTTTTTTAAATAATAAAACAATATTGAAACTTTTTAGACTGTATGCAAGAACGAAATGAGTAAAAGTGAAAGGTGATTTGTTTTGATTTGCCTCGCCAGTGAGCCTTCTGAAAGAACGTATTATCTAAGATAGCTAATTAACCCCACTCACACTTTCAAATGTAAGCTAATATTTTTTAAATCCACTCAAATATCACACTTTTCATCCACTCTTCCCGTTTGATTATTTCATTCTTGCATTTTACCTTATCCCTTTATTAAGGAAAGTCTCTAATATTCGTTTTAAGACAAATTACCCTAAATGCTACTCATCAGAATTAAATCTAAAATCCCGTCAGATGTTATTAGCTAGATGATAGGACTGATTGCTGCCTTAGTTCACTCATACATCAATACATTTTTAAATAATAATTTATAGCCATGTTTATATGGTCAAATTTTATCAAACAAATAATTAGCATGTGATTTAAAACCACCGTCAGCAGGTAGACCACGTGACATTGGTCAGTCTAGCTGGCGCGCAGTAGTGGTGCATGAATAATGCATGCATGTAACGGTCATTATTGTAATTTTCTCGCTGTGATTATTACCCGGGTGATCTTAGAATTTGACTAATATTAGTTTTATATCCGAAAAACCTCTATTATCATGAGCCTACACCAAAATAATTAGAAAGGTTGCGCTTGTTGAGAAATCAATGAGACGTCTTTGTTGGATCAATTCTTCCCACAGAATTAAAACACAATGTTTATAGTAAAGATACTGAAGTCTACACTATAGTGGTAAAAATCAATTAGTGGATATATAAGAATATTCTCATGATTCTTGTAATATGATTGAAATGAGATCTAGTAAGATATGAAAATGATTAGTCAAGGAAAAGTAAAAGATTGTATGAAATTATATAGCATTGAACCACATTAAAATAGTTATAATTTTTATATTTAACTTTATGTTCAAATAATAATTAAACATTGAATATTATATGTTATCTACATGTACTTGTAAGTACTCAGATCCGGTTTATATTTTAATTAATTTATATTATTCTTAGCTTCTCATATAACTTTAAAAATATAGTTATAAACATTTACATAGAATTTATGATATTTTACAAAATATAAGTAGATACTAGTATTTGCTTGATAAATAGATTTACCACGCGTTATAGTGCATATTTGACTTCACTGACCTTTTAACTTTTTCCAGTGAATTAGTTAAAACTTAAAGTTATTTTTACTCGTCTCTTTATGGAAGTGGCAAGATTACAGTGTGGAATAAAATACACTACACTCAATCAGCGAGAGTCCGTGACTGTCGTAATTTTATGGTAAAAGTGTTAGAAGCTTTATTTCAAGCTCAGGAGGAAAAACCATTTAACTTCTTACAAATAAATATTGAGTTTAGACTTTGCCATAGCTTATTCATTAGCGAATAATGGGCTATATAGCTAAAACTGATAAACAAAATAATGGACCACAATTGGATACGAAGGCGGGTGAGGGAGGGACAGTGATATCTATTCAGGGTATGATACAGATTTTTCTAGAACGCAATCAACAATGATATGAAATGTTATTGTAATATTTGCCACCCCCGACAAGTAATTCTCAACCAGATGTTTAAGTTAACACATAATCAATAGTTAGATTAATTATTTGTGAGAACATCATAATTTATTTTGCTGGAATTCTTGTTTTTAGGTATGTAGGCTTATTCTTAGGTTTGATACAAAGCAATTCCATATTTTGTGTTCTCTACATCCTGACTGTGTGTGTGTGTGTGTTTTGTTTTTAATCTATGAGTTGACCTTAACAAAGAAAGCTAAATTGTCGGATAGTTTGTTCTAGGAATAAATGTCCCATAAAATAGTTATGTGATTATTAGCACTGTCCGGTGACTAAACTTATGATCAGGAACCATGTTTTATATAATGATTGATTTAATAAAGATCATACAGCATTTTGATGGTGAAACGACTGTGTTGTACCGAATGTAAAGGCTGCAAACTATCAATACAACAGCAGAATTAATTCAATGGCAGTATCCATTCAAACTCGAATCAGCCCGTAAACATTTAATAGGTGCTGCAAAACATTGGTTTCATTCCAGCTTTATGACAATAACGAATTGGGGGCAATTCGAAGAGCAATTCCGTATGACGCTCGCAGGGACTGTTAGTCTTCCCAAACAGTCTGAAAGAATGAAAAGATGTATCCAAAAGAAAAATGAAAGTGTTAATCTCTACTTCTACGAAAAGGTACATTTTTGTAAGGATCTTATTATGGATATTGCTGTACATGAAGAAACATATTGCTGTGTGACTATGGTCTAAGGAACTGAGCACAGTGGGGATGAGGAATTCTCATACTGACTTAGATCAATTACTGCGTGTCATAAGAGACTTGTAAGAAGTCAACAACCAAAAATAAAGGCGGCATGAAATTCTAAATGAGAAACCAACGCTAACGGGAGGCGATTCACAATACTTCATCGTAGTCACCCTTACAACTCTCACACACCTTAACAAAATAAGAAAATACAGCGAAAATACAATCTCGTAATGATCGAGTAGAACAGAAATGTTTTAACACCAGAAGCATAATCACACATCACGAGACTGTCCAGAAGAAAGAATACCCATTAATGGCTTATATTGTGGTCTAGAGGGTCATACAAGATGAAACCGTCAGAGCATAGACGGTGCAATTAAGTAGAAAGGTTACAACACGTCAACCGTTGATATTAGTCCCGAAAACGATTTCGGGGGGAATATATTAAAGAAGTGGAGATAGGGCCTCATACATTATTTTCACTTGTGAATACTGGTAGCTCGTGCTATAAAATACAAGCTACGGCAGCTATAGTATCAGGCTTACAAGTTAATCAGTCAAAAAAACTATTCATGGTTTTGGAAATGCAATGGACATTGCAGTAATAACGCTTGTAAGTATCATGGCAGATGTAGAAATGGAAAGTTTCTTAGTGCATAGTGCATAGTGTTGTGTATTGTAAGTAAACATTCTCTTTGTTTAATTATCAAACATGAGTTCTATTTCTCTGTGTTATCATAGCAACGCCATAATGTTTTTGTTATTTTTTTGCAAGACAAAAAGTGCTCTTTTTTTTAATGTTGTTTTAGTAAATGAAACCAACAGCGTTGTTCAATAAATAAAACCAACAAGTTGAGGGTTCAGGGCGCTGTAACAACGTTTATGTTGCATGGTAAAATAAATTATCAGTGTGTTCAAAGTGATAGGGTGATCAGAAGTGAGATAATATTAAACACGTTTTTGACGCCTGAAATTAGTAAGTTTTCCAAGAAATTTTGATGGCATCCGGATTCTCAATGCACATTGAAAAATTAGTGAATAATAATTATGACACATGGAGACAACAAATGGAATCAATCAATATAAAATAAATAACGACCACTTGGAATACAGTGATGGAACTATTCTCAGGCCAGCTACAAAGGAAGGTGCCGATGCGGCAACCATTGCCACGTATGTCTTGCTCACGGCCACATGGGACAAAATCAATCGTAAAGCTAAAACCAACATTGTTTTGTCTGTGAGTCTTGCAAATTTTGCCAAATAAGACATTTTGAAACATCTCATGAGGTATGGTAAACAATTTAATTAGCTGATCAACCGAAGGGGCCCACTAGGAAAGCAACTCTTCTGTTCACAAAAATGCACGAGGGGTAAAACATGGCGAATTAACTCACTAACTTCCTCAACACAGTTGATAAACTCAACGAAATTGGTATTCGCATCTCTGAAGAGTTACCTACTAAGTATAGAATGACTGTATAGTGTGCCAGATAGCTACGATAATTTTCGTTGCGCAGTTGAAGCTAGAGATGAACTGCCGGATACAGGGTCGTTTAAAGTGAAACTTCTCGAAGAGTACAGTACAAAAAAGGAGAAGAAAGCTGACTCAAAGGGCGTGGGCTCTTTGTATGTAAAATCTTACGGAGGATGAAATGTAAAGAAAAACAAATCATCAGATACGAACCATACAAATCGAAATGCTAAAAAGCTAAAACCCAAGCCAGGGTTGTGCGAACAATCAAAATTTCATAAACATCAAAGAAGTTATATAAGTGAAATTATTGTAAATAAAACGGACACAAGGCAGCTGAGTACTGAACATAAATGTCGACTCAAAAGTAAGTTTTAATGTCATCGAAGCAAATGCATGAGGTTGCAGAAGAGTTTGTGACTGTTGTCAGAGGGTGCTTTCCGCACGCTCTCCGAAGCAATGACGTCTGGTGCGTCGTCACTGGAGCAACAGCACATATGTGCCGCGATAATAATAGTTTTTCAGAGCTCACACCAACCATAAATCAGCAGGTTAGGTTAGCGGACGACAGAACAACCGAAATAAAGGGAATTGGAACTGCAGTAATAAACATTTTTAATGGAAAAGGTCAGATAGTAAAAGTAAGGTTAGAAAATACCGTTTTTGTACCTACACTCAAGACAAATTTATTTCCTATTTCAAAAACCGTTCAAAGAGAACAAAGCATGTCCTTCAAAGAAAATAATGCTGAAACTGTCAATAAAAACGGTGAAGTGTTGCTGACTGCCAATAAATGAATTTATTTTTATTCTATCACATCTGACGTGCCAAATGTAAACTCAACATATATAACTAAAGTTAGTCCAATGAACCACCTTAGTGAACTTTAAAAGTGACACAGGATGTATAGGCATTTAAATGAACATGACTTGCTTAGACTTGTTCAGAAAGAGATGTTAATGAAATGGATTTTAAGAGCTCAGAACCATTTTCAATTTGTATAGCTTGCATATTAGGAAAGAAAGTTGCTACTCCTTTCCAAAAAGGTCCGAGTCAAAGAGATTACTTGAATTAGTGCACTCAGACGTTTGTGGCCCCATGAGAGTAAGTCTCACGGCGAAGCTTCTTATTTCGCAACGTTAATCGATGATAGATCTAATTGGGAAAAAGTGCATTTTTTGAAAAACAAAAGTGGTGTGTAAAAGGATTTCGAAACTTTCAAGTGTCAGCAGAAAATCGCTATAAAGTAAAATTCAAACTTTGCAGACAGACAACGGTCTGGAGTGCTGCGGAAAAGATTTCACAGAAGAGATGCGTGTCGCAGGTATAAGAAGAGAACTTATGTTAGGAGAAACCCCAGAACAGAATGGAAAAGCCGAGTGCATGAATCTCACACTGGTTGGGATGGTGCGATGCATGGTGTTGTATTCTGGCTTACCAAATGTTTTTGGGTGGAAGCTATTTCCACAGATACTTACTTCAGGAACAGATGTCCATCAAAACCGCTGGAAGGTCAAACACTTTATGAAATTTGGTGTGGTTTGAAACACAAAATAGGAAATTTTAAGACTTCTGGCTGCAAAGCTTATATGCGTAATAAACCCCGAATAAAGTAAAGTTTAATTCAAAATCCAAATCAGGTTCTTTGTAGAATATTTCACAGAATCAAAGACTTACCGAATGAGAAGTCAAGATGTTAAATTTTTAAAGGACTTTAAACTCTTTTGAATGAACATAAGGAATCTGTGAACTTCGAGCCTGCTTACTTCTATGTTGATAACAGTCTGAAAGACACTATATCTGAAGATGCTGATGAACATTTAGATAACGTCAAAGAAAATGTCTTCATTAATTCTGATCCTGAGGTTAGTAATAATGACCTCCAAAAATAATTTAATGAATTTATTTCAGAAAACCCAAGTCCAGACTGCCCAGTGACTAAGAATAACAGGGGGCCAGGTCGACTTAAACTGAATAAAACTGGTAAGCCAGGAAGACCGGCAGAATTATTCAATTTGGTAGTGTAAAATCCTCAAAGTGTGAGCTTGGCGTTTGAAGAGGCGGTAAATCCGTTATTATGAGAAGCCTTAGAAGGACCATATGCAATAGAATAGCAGAAAGCGATGGAAGCTGAGGTTAACGCTTCGATACAAAACAACGCCTGTACATTGAACCCACGTCCTTAAAATAAAATGGTCATTGGCTGTCGATGGGTATTCAGGAATAAGTATGGACCATATGATAAAATCGAACGCCACAAAGCTAGATTTGTAGTGAATGGCTATAATCAATGTCCTGTGATCGACTTTCATGACACTTTTTCACCAGTTGCTCTTATGTGATGCTCTAACAGCAGAATTGGGACTTACTTTGTACCAACTTGATGTTATAATGGCCTACATAAATGGAGACCTTGATGAGAAGATTTATATGGAGCAGGAAGACGGTTTCAGTACCCATGGAATGGAACATTTAGTTTGTTTGTTTGAAAAATCTATCCATGTACTGAAGCAGTCAGGCCATCAATAGTTTAAAAAATGCACGAAAGACTAAATACCCTTGGGCTAAATCAATTAAATAGTGACAATTGTGTCTGCTATATGAATGATGTTTTTGGGAATCGGATCGTGGTTGTTTATGTAGATTATTTAATCATCGCGACAAACAGCAAAGAAGCTTACACAAGATTAAGAGATGATTTATCTCAAAACTTCCAGATGATGAACTTAGGAAAACCACCCTACTGTCTTGGAAACGAATTCAAACAAAATGATAATTCAAAGTCGGTCACTATTTCACAGAGAGCATATATAGATGATGTTATCCATACATAATGTACATACAAACTGTGAACCAGTGAACATTCCATTAAATGAAAACAGTAAGTTATCCAAAGTCATGGAGCCGTCCACATATCACATAGCAAATGATTTTGAGTGTTTAATCAACAAAGTGTTGGGTGGAAGGCAGATGGGTCTACTAAATCCAATACCTCCGGGTAGTCGGACATTACGAATTGTTCATTTACATTTTATACGACCTTTTCCATGGAGTTCCAAAAAAAATCGGAACTATTAGTCATGATCTGTAAGCTTACTAAGTTTGTGTATATTTATCCAACTAAAGATACATCAACCCATAGCGTACTGAAACATTTAGAGGAGTTTACTGATGAACATAGACTTCCAAAAAAAAAACTGATAGAGGAACATGTGTTACATCCCATACATTTACTGAATTTTGTAAGTCACAGGGAATAAAACATGCCCTTAACTATTCACGATACCTCCAAGCAAAATGGCCATGTAGTGTGAGTCAGAAAACCATCATACCAATTATCTCTATTAGAGTTCAATGACAGGACCACAAAGATTGGGACAAAATTATTAAGCAGATAAAGTGAGACTTGAATTCTGCAGTTATCAAGAGCACTAGAAAGTCAACATTCGAGATACTAAATGGTTACTGTCCAAGATACCATGATGGTACTGTTAGAAAACTGAAAAATGTCAGTTCATTCTCACTTTATTGAGAACAATTAGACCTGAAGGAAGGGCAGAGTGTGGTAAACTTAATTCTTACGAAATAGGTTAGCAACACTGCACTGGCCGTCTGGGGTATGGATGCTGTGTACCCAGTTTTTGGTATTGGCTTGAGTCGATGTTTGGCATTGGCTGTGAACGAACGTGTATGGCTATTGTATTAGAGACCATGACGGCAGTCAGTGTTATTATTATTATTATTATTATTAGCACCGCGTCTTACTACCCGTTCGGGTTATACGCACTTGCGCTAATGTGTAATGGTAGGGTGATTGTGAGATGAAATGGAGGTCCTACAGTTTAACGTGGAATCCGAACCACGGTGGAGGCCTGGCATTCCACACATTCACAAGTTGTGGTTAATACACGTCTTGTCAGAGGTGANACGTGGAATCCGAACCACGGTGGAGGCCTGGCATTCCACACATTCACAAGTTGTGGTTAATACACGTCTTGTCAGAGGTGAAAGAAGGGTTGGGTAATCAGATAAATCTGTGCCGGGACCGAGGATTGAACCCCGGCCACCAGTACAGAAGTCTGACACTTTACCCCTAGACCAACAGGTCACCGTCAGTGTTATTTAATACAGTGTATTTGGGTGACAAGATCGATGTTGATTCAGCCATGAAAGAACTTTATTCAAATATTCTACAAAATTATCCAACTAGGGCCATGGGTTTAAAATCGGGTCATTCACGATCACCATATAATAAACAAATTATGAAGAAAACGAAATCTAATGTAGGGCACGTTGCTATCAAACCAACAGTACAGGCGTCAGCCAAAGTTCCCAAAGTAGCTAATGCTAACGAGAGTCAAATTGGGACAGTTGTTTCATATGACAGTATACCAGTTGAAATAGAAGATATTATATTTATGCATTCTAATCCAGGGTCATACAAAATTACATTTTCAAATACATAGGAATTAATCATTCCGAATATACATCCAATTAAAATAGCAAAGGGATTATTTCTAAGTATAAGAGTGTGGATAGCATTTTTTTGTCAGGGGAAAACCCAATTTTTGTGGAATTGTTATGTGTGAAGAAAGTTAACTGTCTTTGCAAATAGGAAATTTCATGAGCTTTTGAAGGTCTCTATTGACAGGGTGCGTCGTAATGAACATAGGATTAGAGTTTTTCATAATATGCCCCTCGAATTTTCGGAGGAATTTATTAAAGAAGAATTAGAGAGAGAAAGTGAATTTTCAATATTGCACGTACGACGTTTCAATAGGCACAATCCTGATACACCAAATCTGACCTGATCTCTGGTACAGTATCAGTTACTTTCACGGACAACGAGCTACCGTCTTATGTTGTCATGTGTTTTTTTAGGGTGGAGGTCAAGCCGGATTGTTATCCAGTGACGCAATGTCACAACTGTTTACGTTTTGCACATCTCGCTATCAACTGTGTTAGTGGGCGCAAAAATGCCAAAGTGTGTAGGTGGTCATATTATAAGAGAATGTCTAAAAGGGACCCCAAAATATGTTCACTGTAGGAAGGTTAATTTGGCGACCGATCGAACGTGTCCCAAGGGTATGCGACAACGTCAAATTAAATTGACAATGGCTTGTCGCAATTTGTCGTATCGGGAGGCCGGTCAGGCTTTGGACAAGTAACTTTCCCTACAAGTCAGGAGAACCAGTTTGTCATGGACAATTCTTAATTCTCAAATATGCCAGGGCGGCCACGCAATTAAACGTGGCGACTCTTTCGAGTACCCCGGCACAGGCTGTTGAGGATATGGACGTGGATTTGTTGGGAAGCTCTATCGAAGGAACATTAGATGATATAATAAGTAAGGGGGTGGAACAGATAGTATACAACGTGTTGTCGATCCTAGTAAACGTGGCCTCCTCAGTGACATGGGTGTTAGATCTGCCAAGTTTAATGTCAACAATAACAGGGAAAATTAAAAAGTTGTCAAGGCATATGAGACGCTTTAATAGCAATAATCGTAGATCTGTGAGGATAAAATCAGGTAGTGGTGTTCAAAGTAGCCTTGTCTGAGTTAGTTATATGTTGAATTTTTATGGTTATTTATTTAAATAAGATACTATCGAATTCTAGAAGCATCAGGAACAAAAAAGTGGGCCTTGAACAATCAATTTTTTCTCATGATATTCATATCGTAGCGTTGAGTTAAGCTTGGCTAAGGTACCAAGATAAGAGACCCAATTTGTCATGGACAATTCTTAATTCTCAAATATGCCAGGGCGGCCACGCAATGAAACGTGGCGACTCTTTCGAGTACCCCAGCACAGGCTGTTGAGGATATGGACGTGGATTTGTTGGGAAGCTCTATCAAAAGATCATTAGATGCTATAATAAGTAAGGGGGTGGAACAGATAGTATACAACGTATTGTCTATCCTAGTAAACGTGGCCTCCTCAGTGACATGGGGGTTAGATCTGCCAAGTTTAATGTCAACAATAACAGGGAAAATTTAAAAGTTGTTAAGGCATATGCGACGCTTTAATAGCAATAATCGTATATCTGTTAGGATCAAAGCAGGTAGTGGTGTTCAAAGTAGCCTTGTCTGAGTTAGTTATATGTTGCATTTTTATGGTTATTTATTTAAATAAGATACTATGGAATTTTAGAAGCATCAGGAACAAAAAAATGGGCCTTGAACAATCAACCTTTTCTCATGATATTCATATCGTAACGTTGAGTTAAGCTTGGCTAAGGTACCAAGATATTTTTATTGTAAATAGGTCGGATGGAACTGTCCGTGCGGGAGGTGTTGCACTGTTACTTGGGTCAGACATTCAATCTGTTGAAACAACATCGGGCAATTTTCAATATCCTTGGGACTTTGTAGGGCTAAGAATAATTTCCGAAGGTAGGACATTTTAGGTTATATCTTTATACAACCCTAACACCAGATAATTTCGATCATTTATGGGAACAATTTATCGAAGGACTACCGTCCGCGGTTATCATCTGCGCATACATTAATGCGCACCATGTGTTGTAGGGCTCCCCTTAAATAGATTGTTGTGGGATAAAGATTCATGAAACTGTAACGGTGTTACCTCTTGTTATATTAAATACAGGGAATTTCGCGCGACTTAACAGACCTCCATATCCTAACACGCGTCCAGATGTTACTTTTGCATCCACTAAATTTTGCACCATACTTAAATTGGTATATGATTTGTGACTTAATGGGCAGTGATCATTTGGCAATTATTAAGCTTATTTAATTATGATTGTTGTTATTATGTTGGTCTAGTTTTGACGCTTCCAAATTAACAATTGCTCTAAAGGTCAAGTGGATAATTCCTTTACTTAATCCTTTTGGACGTAGGGATTAGTACTTTTTGAAAGATGTTCTTTAAACATACTATAAATGTTTATTGAGATTATATTGTAAAATAACCACTTAACATGATCAATTCATATAAATTTAAATTGAATTAGTAGATGTAATTGAAGACAATTTTTTGAGTCAACTTTTAATAACTATCCTGAAATATTTTGAAAATTCAACTATGTAAATATTCAAATAATACGTTTAATCGTAATAATTATGTACGTTTATACATTGTTTCATACTTCTTCATAAATAAATTATTTAAAATTTACCGCTGGTATTTTATTATGTTAGTATGTGTTAATTCCACATTCTGCGAGCACCCGTAGGTTATTTTTTATTCATTTATTTATTTATTGTGTCATGAGGTTTCAAATTAAGGACACAAAAATGTGGCCATCTTGGGACTATTTTAAAAAACCGGGTGAGTTGAGTGCGTCTGAGGAACAGTAGTTTGTTCTCATACTATTATTGCTTAAATCACTCAAACGATTCACTCTGATTGTTTTATTTTGTATCTTCATATTTTGAGCCGTCTGCGTTTTGTTTAATAAAGAGGTTTCAAAGCTACTTCATCCTTTAGCTATCATTATGATGTTATTAATCTATAAAATTAGTTACAGAAATAGTAAAGCTAGAATAATGAATAGCATTAACGATGTGATGTATATTCAGTTTGCTTCCCGAGTATGACTTTTTCGTAAATCACCATTCATTGTTAGTACATTATTTAGCTGCTAGAGGCCACTACTATACTGCCAGTTTTTATTTAGTATTAGCGCTCATCGCCAGAAAGAAGCACTCACTACCGAGGCGATTCATGTTGGTAATAATTATTTAACTTACAGCTATTGTTAAAGAGTTTCATCATTTCTGTGATATACGAATTTACTTATGGATCAGAAAAGCTGTAATAAACATAACAGTGTTCATTTGTCAACAATAAGACCGCAAAATATATCGAATGAAAAATAATAGCCTTACTAGAGTCTGTTCACAATAGCTTTTATCTAAATGACGGTTGAAAAAATCATATGTTTAGGTTTTGGGTTGTCAACACTTATAAAAGATCACTTTTTTGTTACTTATAGATGTAAAGTGTTTTACATTTAAAATAACATTATCTGAAGTATTCGCACACTATTTCATTAACTTTTAATAATTACATTTTATCCAATCCGAAACAATATTTTAAACATAATTATTAAAGGTACTGCTTATTCTTAGTTTTGAAAAGTTATCTAGTGTGTATTATAGTCCATACATTAATACTTTTTAATAAAGGCATCGTATTTACTTGGAAAAGAGAAAATATTTGTACTTTTTTATATATATGCATATATAATAAATTATTTTATGATCATTTTATCGTATTTCGAAATATTTAACTGAATATAATATTTTTATCAATTATCTGGGTACACCAACGTAAAGAACTTGTTTGCGTTATGAGCAATCACATGGTTTAAGTACGTCGGTCGTCATTTTGAAGCTACATTTGTTAGAGTTTTTGTTAAAATGCTGTGAATAGTAATTTTTTTTAAGTGTAATAAAACGATAAATAAGCTTTGTGCCCGACCTCAAATAAATATAAATAATATTTGCCTAATTTACTATGGTTAACTTTCACATTCACACATTACCATATGTTTTTATTACAGCTATCCAAAGTGACAGATGCCAGCTGGAGTAGGGATATATCAAGGACTATTTCATACAACTTTTTGATCTGTCATACAAGTAAACTCGGGTGTTGAATGTACTCTATCTCCAGACTAATATCATATTCGTAATATTTCTAATATCGTCAAGCTATCCCTTTAAGTCCTACAAATCACTGTTTGAAAAAATATAAATACTATTTTGCGGTCATTATTGATAGTATATAACTATTTTATTAGTTAATTATCACAAATGATAATGATGATATCTATCAAAAGTGACAACTGAAAATCACATGCCTGGACTTATGATTACGTTAAAGTAGATATAGTACCTTTATTTAGCTTTCAAATATGTCCGTTCGTAAGAAAGTTGGGATATACATTTACTGTTAGAATTACTTTGTCTCTACCTACTAAGACCCAGTTCACAAAATAACGACTCATCTTAATTCAGTACTTCTACCATATTTCAACAAGTCCACTCAATTTATTAGCCTAAGATTTATTAATTGTATTTGAAATCCCAAGTTCCTAAATATGTTAATCATTTTACAAGAAAAATAAGGAAGTGAATAGCTTGATTTTAATATTTTTATTCTTTCTTTTAATTCACACATATATACATGTCCAATTATTGAAAAAATAGATAATGAAAATGTAGAAAGTCCAGACCCCCTTTTGGGGGTTCATATCAAACTTTTATTGGCTAAAGGTATAGTAAAAAAAATTAGTGAAGCACCCCATCACCCCCATTTCTCCATAGAGAAATTAACTTTCTACCTCCTTGATAGGCCGCCAAATTTGTTAATTTATATATATGTTGATTATGTTTTGGGGTTGCTTATTCAAACCCTTCATTACAAAGCTCACAATATTCGTGAAACACCTACTATGCAATATTTAAATTAGTATATTGCTTCTTTTTTTCTAAAACTTCATTTTGCAATCCAATTTCAAATGAAGAACCTTATCTAACAGCCAAAATAATTACTAGATCTACTGTATATATTTATACGTCAACCCGTGTAATCTGCAGCTCATACTTTTGTTAAATATTTTGAAAATGTTATCAATGTTGACAAAACAAATATGTTTAGTATTTTCTAAAAGTTTTAGAGGCCTATCTAGCTTTATGTTTATTTTTCAGAGCTTGTTTTTAAAGTCACCATTTTAAAAGAATTTCTAAAATCTCTTGAATCCTAATTATCTCTATAACAGCACAGCTTTTAGGTAAGGATGTTATTAATATATTCTTTACCTTGATGTAATCCTACCTAGTCACTGTGTTTGGCTTCACCTAATGTGTTATTTAGACTTGACATTAAAAACCATTATTATTAACTTTTTATACACATGAGTATATACAGGCTTTGGAATTTTGAGAGTTTTTCTTTCCATATTTTGTGCTCTCCTGATTTTTATCTTGCTTGCATTGGTTCTTATTCAGTATATACATTTGTTTCAAATTGTTTAAAATATTTCAAATGGTGTCATTGCAAACGGCTTCTTTTTGGCAAGACAGCTAAGATTTTAAAATATCATCATGTTGAATAAAACTTTTTATGTAAAATTTTTGTCTACCTAGTTAATGGGCTGAACAGGAAATGCCATATAATCTTAAAGCATTTAGTCTTATCAGTGGTTTCAATCCAGAATGTTTAATACTAAAAAAAAGATGGTTACAGTGTTTTTCAATCATTTGATGTTTTGGAAGTGTATTACATTTAAAATAATGGAACTAATTTCAGAATTTTCACGGGTAGTGAAAGAGCTGTGCATTAAATACTCATCTTCCCCATGCTAAGAAAAAAAAAACATACATTTTATTCTCATATTTTCCGGTATTTAAACATTGCCCAGGTATTGAAAACAACTTTTACTTTCTCTCGAGGCAATGAGTAATGGTAAAAAAAACGAAAGTGGAAAAACACCTACCGAGTTTCAAACCCAGATCTCCTCATCAACGGCAACCAAGTACAGTGTGAGTTTAACCCCCTATACTGATCGGCCACCCGTACGGGTATAGTGA
>CABFOV010007414.1:0-28604 GCA_902141375.1 Timema poppense
TACTACAGTCTTACTAGTAGTTCTGTGAACAGTATACCTCACTCCCTCCCTGTTATTATCGTTACTACAGTCTTACTAGTAGTTATGTGAACAATAGCCCTCGCTACCTCCATATAAAGAAATCTAACTCAAGATTTTGATGAATCTTGACGTTTCATGACCTCCCGAATCCAAAAAAGTGTTTTTTTTACTGTCTGTCTGTCCCTCCAACTAGAGCATAAACTATTTTACCTATCGGGCTACAACTTGGTATCTAGGGTTTTCATAGGGTCACCCCGAGGGATTTTTGGAATTGGATAACTAACCCGAAAATTAAGGGTAGTTTACTGAATGGCAAAAAGAGAAAAAATAGATTTTCCCAAAATCGGCTTTAACGATTTTGATTAAATTTCATTTCTAAACATTAATAAATATTACAAACAAAATGGCTTCTCTCAATATTTTGGCAAAATGACTTTAAGGGCTCCGGTCTGATATGTAAATCATATGTTTTTATAATATCTCCTAATCTATTTGAGGTATGAAATTACTTATCGTTACAAATATGTAGCACTCTTTATAATACAAATATTTTATAAGAATCATATTTTTATAAAATCAATAACTCTCAAGCTACACGTGTGTATATATATTAACTTTTTGAACACAAAAGGTAAAAGTATTGCAACCGCAAAAAAAATCTAACCTGAAATGTAGAGGGATGTCGACGTCTCAAGACCCCCCAAACCCTAAAATGTGGTCTTTGCAATGACGTCTGTCTGTGTGTCTATTTAAACTTAAAATTAAGAGTAGTTTAAGAAGGGGCGAAAAGAGAAAGGTTTAGATTTTCTCAAAATTGACTCTGATGATTTTGATTAAAATTCATATCTAGGTCTTGATTAAGATTATAAATAAACTGGCTATTATCAATGAATCAGATAGCCGAAGCAATCATCTAAGCTTTTTAGTGAGGATAGCACCACTTAGATATCATATTCTGAAAATTGAAAAATGACGCCTGGACACGGGAATCGAATACGGGACCTTCGGCTTAGTACGCCAATGCTCTTACCACTGAGCTATCCAGGATTCGTCCCATGCTTCACTCATATTTTTAAGGCAGAGTCTGTCCACGGGTTTGAAAGTCATCGAGGATTAAATATCTCCACAGATAGACAGAACGCTGGACAAACTAAATTCCAAATGGTCTACTTAAAACAGAACCTCGCCACACTCGGTCAATAAACATTTAGAGGATAACGTATGTGATACAAACGTTTAACTTTTTTTTTTTTTACGAACTCTCCAGTACATGCTTGAAACTTGAGAGCTCAGTCGCACTTTGGTGCTGACATTCTTTTGACATATTTATAAACTTAAATAAACAGTAAACCTCCATTGGACGAAATCCCTTTATTCCAAACACAATTTTCGGAAAACAAGCGTGGGAGGGGGTGGTCCAAACTAAGTCAAATTAAATATATTTTATTGATACCAAACTGAAAGTATAAAAGAAAATTGTAAGAAACTAATGATGATGAATGTTCAATATTTACATGTAATTGTCAACACAATGTGTATTTCTGTAACTGTAATTTAAAATTAGTGAAAATACTTTGTGGGTACACAGCCCTTTCTTTATTCTCCCACTTAATCAGAATTTTCGTTAATCCGGACAAGCTTCGGTCCCTTTTAGTTCGGATTAGCGAGATTTTATTAAAGATATTCCCCCCCCCCCTATCTTTCTACCTTTAATTTTTTTTTTAAATATGTCTGTTTGTCTGTCCGTCTATCATGAGTATTGCACGATATCTACAACACGCAGAGGTCTGAAATTTGAAAATTAGTAGCCCCTGTCTACAAACATGTGTAGCCTGCCTCGAAGCTGCAATTTTAAATTTTGGATTATAATTTTTTTAAATTTATTAAAAATTGGATTGAAATAAATAAAATAGAGCTTTTTTTATTTCTCTTTAAAACAAAGAAAAGCGTTTATCTCGGGAAATATCTATGCCTGGTATTTCTGTTAGTTTATTATTAATTTCGTCTACTGAAAAATCATTTTTATTAGTCGACCCATTATTGTATTTAAAATTCCAATCAAACCCTTTATGCAAAATAATTGTCCACGTCTGGTACTTATACAGTAGCCCCATGACTTATTTGATGCTGACTGACAACTGATGGCTTTAAAAAGCTAACAGACCAAATTATGTATCCCTACGCTTAACCATATGATCTGCAAAAACAAGTGTAACAGGTGTCACTTCTGATAGTCAAAATTTAGGTACACACCTAAATGTTGACTGTCAGAAGTCAGCTGTGAGCTGTCAGTCAGCACCAAAGAAGGTATGGGGTTACTGTAGATAAGCCTCCAGGTGACTAGATAAAGAATTGTTATTTTAAGTATAGGTTTTTTTTTTAAAATGTTCAGAAATCTCCGTAAGCTTTTTTAAACACTTATTGAAAAAACATTCCTTTTGATGCATGTAATTTATTCCACTAGGTTAAGTACCACGTACCTCGTTAAATTTCGTGATGAGTTACGTAACACATAACTTACAGACATATCCACGAAGGTTTTGATCACAGATTTCGATTCCATTGTTTGTGTGGAGCAAGTTAAAATTGATGGTACTCAAAAGGCAATGTGTAATTTTTTTTTTTTGTTAATACATCAGAGAGTATTGCAACATATGTGGGAGTTCCAAATGAACCACACAGTGTCACTAGGGAAGAAGGGAAGCGGGAGAGGGTTGTATTAATAAAAAAACACACAACGCATGACAAATGTGTTGCAGTAGGTCGATGTTTATATTTTCTCTATTAAAAAAATCCCACACGTTTTTATTTTTTAGTGTGCATTTATGTACAGGAAAAAATAGTAAATGTTTTATTTCCAGCCAACCTATTATTTTACACAGGAAAGGATCAAGACAAAACAAACTTTTATAAACAAACATGCGATGGTGTATTATATTTTAAAACCACGTACCTTGATTTTCTTAAAAAATAATATTCTTCAAACCGAGATATTTAGATGATTTTGCAGAATTTATAAAAATAAAAAACTAATATGGAAATGCTTTTATTGTATTTATAGGGATTTAAAAAAAACCTAAGAGATATTATTAATGCACGTTCATGATACATTAAGGATAATTCAGGAGATTACCAGATCAGCATGTTGTCGCGCCATTTTATTTAATGAGAATTTTAGTCTCGTATGAAATAAAAACAGATTAAATGTTTAAAACGAAACTTTGTTTTATATAATGTATGTCTTGTAACCAAAACGTGATTAAGGGGTAATCCATAAACCACTTAACGCTGTTAAGAGGGTAGTGAAGGGGGTTCTCTAATGTCTGCATGGTGTTACATGTGGGGAGGGGGTATAAACTGTTACGTAACCCTGATATTATTCTTTAATTATAATGTTAAAAATGTAATATTGTTCATGTTTTCACCGTTTGTAAAAAACAACAACTTAAGGCCCTTGGCCATGTCGAGCGCAAGTCTACAACCTATTTTGGGGGATAGTGGGTGGGAGGGTGAAAGGTGTGGCTTCACAACCGACCAAAGTATCCTTCCGCGCCAACAAGAACAGATGGATCACGTAAACAATAGATGGCGTTAGCTACCGGACAGGTCTTAAATAATACGTTTGGAAATATTAGTTTTTTTCGAGAAAGAGTAATATTTTCAACACCTCTTCTAAGATAATGTATCGATGTTTATTAGGTGTTAAATTTCCTTATTTTTTGCTATGCAGCCGGTAGTTTTCTATTTAAAAATGTAAAAATTATCGCTATTTGGTCATAATTAAAATTATAGCGGAGGTGTGTGTATAAAAAGTGTAACTTAATCAACATCTATTCTTGAACAAACCGTTTCCTAAAAAAAATAATTGCAAAACAATAAAAACTCTTGAAGATAACCGTTTGTTTCCATGGCTCTGAATTTCCACGCCCAATGAAAAGGGCCAATCGCCTTAAAATACAATTTCTAAATCTGAGATGTATTAAATGAGTCATTGTTTTAATGTCACAAAAGCTTCCCTATAGATTAATTACATTCATTCTTCTTTCTTTTTGTTTTATCGCCGTGTATTACTACCTGTTCAGGTCAAACGCATGTATGATAATAATTACTCTAATGAGGTAGGGATGAGGAAGGATGTATTTTAGAAGTAAAATACTCGCACTTTTTTACTTTAGCATTGCGTCTCACTAACTGTTTGAGCTATACGCTTATGTACTAATTACGGCACTGGGTTTAAGGATTAGGAAGGTTATATTTAGAGTAAATGTACCCACATTTATGTGGAAGGAGAATGGAAAACCATTTTGGAATAAAACGCCATCAATATAGCCGACAGAGATTCGAACCTCGATCTCTCCATCATCGGTAGTCTAGTCTATCACGAGAGTAGCGCCTTATACCATTCGGCCACTGAAGTGGGTTGACTTTTACTCTTGATGTGAAATGTTACGTAGCACAGGTTTTGGCAGAGGGGGAAAGGGGGTCCGGGTAAATTATTATTATTATTATTATTATTATTATTAGCACCACGTCTTACTACCCGTTCGGCTTATACGCACTTACGCTAATGTGTAATGGTAGGGTGATTGTGAGATGAAATGGAGAACCTACAGTTTAACGTGGAATCCGAACCACGGTGGAGGCCTGGCATTCCTCACATTCTCAAGATGTCTTGTCAGAGGTGAAGGAAGAGTTTGGTAATTGGATAAATATTTGCCGGGACCGAGGATTGAACCCCGGCCGCTAGCATAGAAGTCCGAAACCTTACCCCTAGACCACCAGGTCACCGACGGGTCCGGGTAAAAAAAGTAAAAAAAAAGCGTTACGTGGTTAATGGATAACCTCTAACCATTAAGGTGGGAGGAAGGGAACGCCAGTAAAAGTCGATATTTTTATAAATTTTTAAAGCAAAAAGCCTATTTTGGGTGAAAAAAAAGTATTGCTTTAGTATATGTTTGTTTATTTTCTACACCTAATAATCTCAAAAGTTCTTACTACCCCTCTTGGCACAAAGCATTTTAACTACATTGATGTTGAAGAGATGGGTATGGTTAAATTTAAAGTAAATGAACAAGCATTTGCGTTGAAGGAGGAATAATTGATTAGAAATCACCTTTAGTACACCTGGCCGGGATACGAAACCCAACCCTGACGTCACGGGCCAACCAGACTAGACGAGCCTGACACTTTGTTACACGTGCCCATATATTATAATTTGTTTAAGAAAGTATACATTAAATATTTTCGATAATATTTGTCTAAAATCTCTTTACCCTATTCGGTGGCCGCATGGTCTAACTCGCTACTCTCGTGTTGGACTAGACTGACGGTGACGGGGAGACCAAGGTTCGAATCTCGATTGGGTATACCAAAGGCATTTATTTTTCAAAATTTTCTACCAACTCTCCCTTCAAGCAAATACAGGTACACTTTCTCTAAATATAACCTTCCTAAACACTTACACCATTAGCGTAATTAGTACGTAGGCGTATAACTCGAAAGGGTAGTAAGAAGCGGCGATAAAATATATATCTTTTGAGTATTGCATTCATTACCTTTGCTAATGCAATTCGACAACCCTCATCATTTCCCCCGGGGGTTAAGGGACTTGTGCAAACGACAATGGCTCTGAGCGATGAATAACTAAACTGATAAATACACACACAGCAATACCCCCTTACTACATACAGATCCTAGACAATTATTCCACTCTCAGGGAGACTTGGGAGAGACATACACTGTCAATAAAAAAAAAAAAGAGAGAGATTCACCTACGTGTCGATGCCAAATTAAAATGAGTCACGATGATCTTTTATTTTTCATATTCAGTTTTCGTAGAAAGAAACTTAATCTGACAACTAGAAAAGCTACTCGAACTCCTTTTTTAAAAAAAAGTTTTACATATTCATACGTCGGGTCATGTTATCTGCAACTTTGATATAAATTATCAATACCTATGAAATAACACTAATTATTATTATTAGCACCGCGTCTTACTACCCGTTCGGGTTATACGCACTTACACTAATGTGTAATGGTAGGGTGATTGTGAGATGAAATGGAGGACCTACAGTTTAACGTGGAATCCAAACCACGGTGGAGGCCTGACATTCCCCACATTCACAAGGTGTCTTGTCAGAGGTGAAGGAAGGGTTTGGTAATCAGATAAATCTGTGCTGGGACCGAGGATTGAACCCCGGCCGCCAGCACCGAAGTCTAACACCTTACCCCTAGACCGCCAGGTCACCAATAACACTAATAATGAAGTAACATTATTAGCACACGCTTTGGTGGTCACTTGGTCTATGGTGTCACTCTAGTGTTGTGGCTCACTAATGACTGGGATATCGGGGTTCTAATCACGGTCAGATCTATTGAGGGTGTTTTTTTACTAAACGGTTTCCCACTCTAGTTCCATGTAAATGCTGGTAGATTACCAATAAAAGGCTTCCTTCCTCATCCCTACCCCGTTGGAGTAGTTATCATAGGGTGATTTGAAACTCTTTGTACAAACTTTAATTGGAGATGGGGAGCACTAGAACACATCTTTTTCGTTGATGAATGTATGTCCACATAAATCACCCTAAGGCGCAAGAGGGCGCTATTGGTATATAAATAAAAGGCAGGAATTGTGAACAACATTTTTATATACAGCAGCTTACAGTGGTATCATCATGGGTGTACTTTGAAAATTATTTGGAAAAAAAAGGGAGGTAGGGCTATGTTTAGTTTAATGTACATTTAAAAATTCTACAGAAAAAATTAAGAGTGTTTGCAAAACAATATACATACTAATTATGACTTGACATCAGATATTTTGTTATAATACAACATTACATTTTGCAGCAATTAAAAAACTATTACAAGGTGAAATTTACTCTCTTGACTTAGTGAAAATTTGGTGATAACTTAATTTGAGTTCACTTTGATTTCTCTGTGAACACTGAGCTGGGCAGTGCTGGTGAGGCGATCTTGTGCCATGATGCCGCGCAGGTAGCTTTTTTAAATATGTTCCATGTCGAAAATGTTCTTTCAGGTGAAGCATTATCGATGGAAAGAGTCACCAGTATCAAAAGTATCTTGACATTTGGATCAAATGTTTCACTACACTGCAAAAATATTTCTATTTCAAGTCTTTGCCTGTCTTTTAGATTTACACTGCTCCACTTCTTCCATAATCGAAATTCTGAGAAGAACATGTTAGGATGTGGAAGCAGTTCTCTGTGAAAATCTACATATACTTGCAAGTTTTGGCCACTTTCATTGTCCGCTAAATGTTTAGGGATAACTTTTTGGTAGTTTTAGAGGAGCTGGTTGTGGTTTTGGAATCGTTCCTTTGATTGCACAATTCATTGTCTAAAAATGATATGATTATTGCCCTCCTTTATTATTCCTCTGGACCTGACATTGGAAAATTTTCCCTGTGAAATTGAAGCACAGGTAATTTGAGCATTGTGATAGTTCTACAGAGATCTGACGCAAATCTTAGTGCTGTTTCATACAGTCTTAAATTCTTATTCAGAATTATTGCACTGCAGTCCTAAGACTTCCAAAACTGTATCGGCATGAGAGCGGGCTTCATAAAGCTCAATCTCTAATTTGTGAAGTGCCTTTGACTATACATGATTGATTATATTTATATAGGATAGAGTTTTCCTTGCAAGTGGATGTAAACTAATGTAATTCCAGAGCCGTTTTTTTGATAAGTCTTACCGTTTAGCCATAAGATACCTCCAAAGATAGGTCCACACCGACTTTAAAATTTCTCCGACATTTTTAATTGTTTTTTTTTGGGTTAGAAATTAAGCTTTTTAAGTTTTAGAATTTTACCGTCGGTGACAGGCTAAAAGCTATAAGTTTGCCAAATTTCAAGTTTCCAGCTCATCTTTAAGTGGGTAAACATTAATGTCAGAGAGTGAGTGAGTCAGCTATGTGGCTTTATAGTTGTATAATATGCTTAATGTTGCCATTATTTCAGGGGATTGGGGGGGGCTCTACCCCCTGAACCCTTTCCCTCCTCTTCTACGCCCATGGGTATCATATATGCTTACATGGAATGTTCCCGTTTAGCACAGTTTCCGGTACAAACACGCATGTTTGGTGGATCGGCACACGTCTGTTAGGCTAGAATATCCGTTTATGATTCAAAATTACAGCAGATCTTCCATTTCCATCGGCTAAATGCATGTGAGCCAACTCATAATCCGTGAGATGCTCAAAGCTACACTTACAAAGTCTGCGTTACGAATGACGACAGCGAAAAATAACCATTTAACGCGCAACCCAACGGCTCCCTCTAGCACCAAAGATTGACGTTTGTGAACATAATCACTAAAGAAAGAGATTTGTTTTAGTGTTTGTTCCTTATTTCCCATTAAAGTTTGTACACAGAGTTTATAATAAGCCTATATGCGTATAACCTGAACAGGTAGTAAGACACGGTGATCTTTTTTCCCCCCTTATCAAATGGTTTCTGTCTCTGTATGTACATTTCTTCTAAAACCTTACTTTCTTCAATTCTAATCCATTAGTTCAGTAAGAAGTGGTCTAAAAAAATGTCTGAACAGGACATGACAAATTCCCTAAATATCTAAACATCGTCTTTTTTGACGGTGTAGTTGTCGGTGTCAGGGTAATGTGAGAGGATTTGTAGGTTTGCAGAAACGTAAACTTTGTTAGATTGTTCGTCATCTTCCCATCCTCAACACCTCCTCCCATCTGCCACAGGAATCTGTCATTCCAAAAAACGTCATTGTCAAAGTAGGAGGTTAGAGTAGTCTACAGTGGGTGAAAAGTTTGGAGTGCCGGCGGCTACCTTCTTCTTATTTTTCCGCTCACAGTATTTCTGGTTTATTGGATCCTTAATATTTGAGGCAGTGAATAATTGCGAATAAAATGTTAATCAATTTAAAGAGTGGATCAATACATCTGCTTTTGAAGCCCTGTGCGAATAACAATTTGTAGAGATCCAAAATGTCATCAAGCTGAATAAATAGAAAAGATAAATCTATAATAGCTGAAATGTATCATTTAAAAAAGACTAGTAAAGTCTATTCATTAGTTTATTAATTATTAAAGGTAGGTGACCTGGTAGTCTAGGGGTAAGGTGTCAGACTTCTATGCTGGCGGCCGGGGTTCAATCCTCGGTTCCAGCAAAGATTTATCTGATTACCAAACCCTTCCTTCACCTCTGACAAGACATCTTGTGAATGTGAGGAATGCCAGGCCTCCACNTGATTACCAAACCCTTCCTTCACCTCTGACAAGACATCTTGTGAATGTGAGGAATGCCAGGCATCCACCGTGGTTCGGATTCCACGTTAAACTGTAGGTCCTTCATTTCATCTCACAATTACCCTACCATTACACATTAGCGTAAGTGCGTATAACCCGAACGGGTAGTAAGACGCGTTGCTAATAATAATAACAATAATAATAATTAATAAAGGTAATAGTGATAGTAATTTTACTCACCACAACTAAGTTCTAAAAATAAATATAAAGCCAGTAATATTGTAATAATTTCAATAACAAATTATAATTTAAATAATAGTTTAGTTATTAAACTATTATGTATATTAAAATATTTTGAATTTTATGAGGCTCGCAAGATATCTATGAAAAACCCAACAGAAAAAAAAAAAAATCATGGAAATACATACAATTTCTTTTCAAAACATCGATGAACATTTACAAACTTAAACTACAAACTACAAAATCTAACCTTGCATTTAATAAATCATGAAAGATATGAAAAAAAATATTCATTTATCCTACTAAGCTAAGTTTTTTTCTAAGACTAGCCCAGGTGACGCCCCCTTTTAATTTATTAGTTGCTTTGAACAGACAGAATAAAAAATAATTCATTTTATTTATTCCGGACCAATTTTTATTAAATTTTAAAAAATTTAATAACAACTTTAAAATTACATCATGTTTGTGTACAGGGGCTACAAATTTTAAAATGTCATACCGCTGCTTGCGGTAGGTATTGCGCAATGCTCATAAGAGAGAAAAACTATTCATTTTATTAATATATATTCATTAATTTTTATGGGTGACCTGGCAGTCTAGGGGTAAGGTGTCAGTCTTCTGTAATGGGGGTCCAGGGTTCAAGCCTCGGTCTCAGCACAGATTTATCTGATTGCCAAACCCTTCCTTCACCTCTGACAAGGCGTGTATTAATCACAACTTGTGAATGTGTGGAATGCCAGGCCTCCACCGTGGTTCGGATTTCACGTTAAACTGTAGGTCCTCCATTTCATCTCACAATCACCCTACCATTACACATTAGCGTAAGTGCGTATAACCCGAACAGGTAGTAAGACGCAGTGCAAATACTAAAATTAATTTTTATATTGTCTTTTTTTTTTCAGTTTACCAAGCCAGTACTAGTACATGCTCAAAATAAAAATAATGACAGCTTTAATTTCTATGTTTTCTAAATATTACTTTATTTTTGAGAAACAGACTATTGGAAAATAAGCTATTTAAAAGATTAAAATGTAACATTATTGGAACACCACAAATTACTAACCATCCGGACCTTTCGAATATTTACCCTAATTAGGGTTAGAGATAAGGAAGGTAAAATTTAGAGCAATTGTATACTCATTTGCGTGGAGGTGGAGTATAAACCCATTTAGAAAAAAACAGCCCTCAGTATATCCAACCGGTATTCAAACCTCGACCACCCAGTTAACGGCAGTCCTGTAGATTAGGTGATTCATGACACTCTAAACTGCGAAACCACCAGTGGATGTTGTACTTGTTAACAGGCACACGTCAACCTCAGTGGTTTAGTGCTCGCCTCAGGACCCGATGTTCATGGGTTCAAACCCAGCCGGGATCAACGGATTTTTCTTGAGCGATAAACATTCGTAGCACCACTTCCTTAGGAGGGGAAGTAAAGCCGTTAGCCCCACGTTGATTGTGGTATAAAAAAGAGCCCTGGAAGTTACGTGAAAATACCTCTCCCGGAAAATTGTTTAGGTCCTTTCGGTCTCGCTCAAAGAAATTATTGTGTGTGCTGATATAATCAGTCGGTTCAGAAAAGTGCACGCTAAAATCTCAAATAAATGTATATATAGTGATTCGAACATGTATTTTTTTATTTTAGGTATTTAACGAGCACTTTCTGAACAGACTGATTATATCAGCACACAATAATTTCTATGAGCGAGAGCGAAAGGGCCTATCAATTTTACCAGGAAAGGTATTTTCATATATTATTATTATTATTATTATTATTATTATTAGCACCGCGTCTTACTAACCATTCGGGTTATACGCACTAACGCTAATGTGTAATGGTAGGGTGATTGTGAGATGAAATGGAGGCCCTACAGTTTAAGGTGGAATCCGAACCACGGTGGAGGCCTGGCATTCCTCACATTCACAAGATGTCTTGTTAGAGGTGAAGGAAGGGTTTGGTAATCAAATAAATCTATGCCGGGACCGAGGATTGAACCCCGGCCGCCAGCACAGAAGTCTGACACCTTACCCCTAGACCACCAGGTCACCTAATTTCATATACCTTTCAGGGCTCTTTCACATGCCACAAACACCATGGGACCGACGGCTTTACTTCTCCTCCGAAGGAAGTTGTGCTACGGATTGTTATCGCTCAAGAAAAAATCCGTTGAACTCGGCTGGGTTTTAAACCATGAACACCGGGTACTGAGGCGAGCACTGAAACCCTCAATACCGCCGAGGTCGACTCGAACATGTCGTTCTTGATTTTACCAAAACAAATCATGTTTCCAGGTCAATAATCTCCTCTATAGTTTATAACAAGGCCTGACAGATTAACAAGCATAGAACATGATGTGAAAACGAACCCCCACAAACTCCCCGTCTCCCCCCACTTCCTAATAACTGAGACATAATATTCATTACACTCCCTGCCCTATGGCTACGTGTAAGAGTGACGTCATACACCACATATGGGACCACACGACCTCACATAGGTATATAAAACAAGATTTTGGTGAGAAGAGCATTAATTAGTTAAAAAAAATATTTTAGCACAATTTTTTTTACATAATATCTGTTCAAGGTTATACGCATATGCATACACGTTAACGTGACGAGAAAGGTTGCGTTTAGAGGAAGTATTCCCGCATTTGCGCATGGATGAAGAATGGAAAACCATTCAGGGAAAACCATCCTCGGAACATCCAACCGGGATTTGAGCCTCGATCTCCCTGTCATCGGGCGTTTAGTGTATTTTGAGAGTGACGTCTTAGAACGTGTAACCACCGAAGCAGGTTATTTAAAAAGTAATTGAAATTATCAATTAAGGTAGCAAGGCCGTTCTGGAAGGTCTTTTATCCTTACAAAATACTACCCTACAGTAGGATTTTGGTAGGAAATAAGACCTTACTTACATGGTGGGCTTCCTACCAAAACTATGGTATACTTTCACGTATTCATACGTCAGGTCATGTGATCTGCAGCTGTCACTTTTCATACATATTATAAATATCTATAAAATAACGCTAATAATTATGGTAAAATGTTATCAATTTTAACCGTAAGAGAATATGTTTGTTTTTTATAAACTTTCCTTCCTACCAGAATCCTACTATAGATTATTCATTATTATTAATATTATTTTCTCTCATCGCGTCTTACTACCCGTCCGAGATAATCGTATATTTACAATAGTTGGGCAGGGATGAATAGTGTTGAAACCAATTAAAAATATATCTGAAATTGCGAAGAGGAAGAGTCGGAAGACATTTAGGTAAAATCACCCTCAGTTTACATCAGGCTAGAGATTCGAACCCTGACCTTACTGTAACCGGAAAACTAGAATATATGAGTCTGACAGTAGTAAATAATATCCCCAATGGTGGACATGCAAACTACTATTAATGTTCAACACTTTAGCTCAGTCTACAGCGTGTCTACCTATTGTGGAAAAGGTTACGTTTTCGAAAATCGGATAGGTAGAAAAATGTATCGATGGTGGTATTAGTGAGTCTTCAACCCAAAGGTCGGTACTGATATTTGTTTTTCGTCCATTAGAATCTGACCCTTTGGTCGGTTAATGCTTTTGCCATAAAAACTGAAAAAAAACACGAAACTTTTTCTCGCGTTCCTTAAATCCCCAACTTAAAAAAACTATGGGAGAACCCAAGATGTTGACCCAACAAGTTGGCATGAATAAACGCGGCTTATATCTTCCCATTGGTGACCTGGCGGTCTAGGGGGTAAGGTGTCAGACTTCTATGCTGGCGGCCGGGGTTCAATCCTCGGTCCCGGCACAGATTTATCTGATTAACAAACCCTTCCTTCACCTCTGACAAGACATCTTGTGAATGTGGGGAATGCCAGGCCTCCCCCGTGGTTCGGATTCCACGTTAAACTGTAGGTCCTCCATTTCATCTCACAATCACCCTACCATTACCCATTAGCGTAAGTGCGTATAACCCGAACGGGTAGTAAGACGCGGTGCTAATAATAATAATAATAATAATATNACCCATTAGCGTAAGTGCGTATCACCCGAACGGGTAGTAAGACGCGGTGATAATAATAATAATACTTCTTCCCATATGTTAGCTCCCAACATGTTGGCCAACACATTGGGTCCAGCTTGTTGGCCAACATGTTGGGTCCAGCTTGTTGGCCAACATGTTGGGTCCAGCTTGTTACTTAATAAGCAAGGCAGACAAATTACAATACAATGGAGGGGAATGCCACACAGAAATTAAACAATTCCTCTTACTCTTAAACGCTATTACGCCTCCTTCCCTCTTAATTTTTTCTTCTTCTAAAAGTCCCATTTTAAGACAACAGCTAATATATTTTGGGAGGAAAAATTACACATAGGCGTAAAAAAAACCAACTAAATTATTGATAAAAATTGTGTAATGTTTACCTGTCCAAATATAAAACTAATAAATTAAAACCGTTACATTATTATTACTATTAGCACCACGTCTTACTACCCGTTCGGGTTATACGCACTTACGCTAATGTGTAATGGTAGGGTGATTGATGAGATGAAATGAAGGACCTACAGTTTAACGTGGGAACCGAACCACGGTGGAGGCCTGACCTTCCCCACATTCACAAGTTGTGAGATGAAATGGAGGACCTACAGTTTAGCGTGGGATCCGAACCACGGTTGAGGCCTGGCATTCCACAAATTCACAAGATGTCTTGTTAGAGGTGAAGGAAGGGTTTGGTAATCAGATAAATCCTTGCCGGGAACGAGGATCGAACCCCGGCCGCCAGCACAGAAGTCTGACACCTTACCCCTAGACCAGCAGGTCACCTAAAACTGTTGCACAAATATTAATAATATGCATGTGTTTTTAAGGGCTGGAAGTAATCGTCTACTTTACTCGCTAGAGTAAACGACTGTTTGTAGTTCAGATCTGGTGAAAGGTTTCGATATATTGTGAACGAATGTTATCATCCACTGAAAGATATTCCTCCTCCTTCCTGAAGATCCGACACCTTAGCTCAGTCAGTAGCAATTCTGCATACTGTGCCGAGGGTCCCGGATTCGATTCACGGCACGGCCTGATATTAATCATTGGTGAAATGTGAGTGACCCTTTAACATACAGTAGCCCCATGGCTTCTTTGGTGCTGACTGACAGCTCACAGCTGACTTCTGAGAGTCATCATTTAGGTATATACCTAAATTTTGACCGTCAGAAGTGACAACTGCTTAACACAGGTTTTTGCAAATCATTTGGTTCAGCGTAGGGATACATATACTTCATTCACGGGAGGAGTTTACCTCTGAAAGGTCTTTTTTCTTACCGATATCCTACTATATAATAGATTTCATGGTAGGGAAAAAAGTCCTTTTCCAGGTAAACTCCTACCGTGAACGAAGAATAATTTGGTCTGGTAACTTTTCAAAGCTATCAGTCAGCACCAAAGAAGCCATGGGGCTACTGTAGATGGATTAATGGACAGGGGTTGGCTAATGTGTCTGATCTAGATATAAATTAATCTCTAAGTTGGGTGCTGATATAATCAATATGCTCATAAAAAGTATGTTAAATATCAAAGTTTTTTTTAGATAAACTTTTTTTTGAACCCACTGATTATATCAGTACATGATTTATAGATTAACTTAAATCTAAAATAGACACAACACCCAACACCGTGGCTGTTAATTCATCACTGTGAAAGGGAACACCCACATTTCATCAATGATCAACTTTTCGGTTATGCCGGGAATCGAACCCGGGACCTTTGGCTTAATAAACACACTCTACCGGCTGAACTAAAGCGTCAGACTATATTAACTTAACCCTAGGAAAATACCCTCCAAGCACTCCTCCCCCCACCCCCAATAGTCTCTCAACCGTTTATTAATCACTGTAAGATGGGAAACATCAATGTCATTAGTAAATAGTTTATAAGACCGTAACCGGGGATCTTACCGTGGACCCTCGACAAAACCTGGTTGAGCTAAATTTCGGATCGGGTGCTCCCATACGCGGCAAAAAAATTGAATTAGTGCCAAGTTACTTCCCTGAAACACACAGAGCTGAAGGAGGAAGACATCACGTCATAGATTTCCATATTCATGACGACATTTACATTTGGTTCGGTATTAGGGATTGGGCAGATGAGACCATCCACCTTCCCTCAACATCCACCCCTTACACCGTTTTATTTGATGTAAACTTTTTTTTTAATTTGGTAGGAATGGAGAAATACTGCATGAACCTGGGATTTAATTTTTGACACAAAGCTAGGAAGGGGAAAAAAACATTCTAAAAAATTGTTTTATAATGATGAAATAAATTTACTTCAATAGGATGTTATATTCTTAAGAATTTAAAAAAAAAGATATACGATGGTTATAATGTTAAATAGTTTAAAATAAAATTTTAAATACGAGTTTTTTTTAAAAAGCTAGGAACACGATCAACTTTACGTCGACGAGACAAGGACAAACTACACCGAAGAATTTGTCTGCATAACATAAACAAATTAATGAAGTTCTAAATATCTCTGTTGACGTTACTTGCAGTATGATTCGCTACAGTAGCCCCATGGCTTCTTTGGTGCTAACTGACAGCTCACAGCTGACTTCTGACAGCTCTGAAAAGCTACCAGACCAAATTATGTATCCCTCCGCCGAACCAAATGATCTGCAAAAATATGTGTTTAGCAGCTGTCACTTCTGACAGTCAAAATTTAGCTTTATACCTAAATGTTGACTGTCAGAAGTCAGCTGTGGACTGTCAGTCAGCACCAAAGAAGCCATCGGGCTACTGTAACTAGAACACGTGGTACCCTTCACCTAACGTTCACGCAACATATAAGTTATCCCCTAAACAACTCCTTTAAGTTAAGTGAATGAGAACCAGTTTCGGTGGCCTCATGGTCTAAGACGTCACTCATGTTAGACTAGACTGCTGATGACCGGGAGATCAGGGTTCGAATACCAGTTGGATGTACCAGGGATAGGGGGTTTCAATTTTTTTCCGTCCTCCGTGCAAATTCGGGTACACATCCTCCGATTCAAACTTCCTCATCTAAAATTCACTAACGTTATTAGTACATATGTGTACAGGCTGAACTGGTAGTAATAAGTAGTGCAAAAAAACAACAACTTAAAGTTAACTGCATCGTAATAACTTCCATTTAAATACACGAAGAGAATCTTTACGTCACGTGAACATTAAGTGAACGTTAAGTTGTTCGTGATTCCTTAATATAAATCAATATTTTTTTATTCAAATGCCATAATATATATGTTATATTAATTTGGTTTATTTAAAGTGAACTTTCTGATCCAAATAATATCAAAAAACGACTTACAAACTAACTCAATTATAGAATAGACACAACAGGGAACACCATGCCTCCCAGCTATTAATGAATCAAATACAAGAAAAACCTTGTATGTAATTAATTAATGGTTGTGAATGAAATATGAAAGTTGATATATCTGTCGGTCACACATGGAATCAAATCCGAATCCCTTAGCTCAACTAGGAGACGCGCTATAAATTGAGTTAAAGTATTTGAACCTTACAGATTTTTCATGTTGAAAATTTTATTGGGATTTTCTAATTATAAATTTAAACTGTACGTTCCTTAAGGTTATTCGTGTACCACGTTTTATTCTACTATTTTCGTTAAGGTCAAAATTTGAAAAATATTGGGAACTGGGGCCTACTGATGGGATAGAAACTATTTATCTTTACTTTCTCGCACCCCTCGGGTAGAGAATGTATTGTGATCATCAAAAAAATCGGGCTAGAGATTTAGATGGATATCGACGTTTCAGTCAACCTCGGTGATCTATGGGTAGAGTGTTCGAGTCAGTATCCGATGTCCATGAGTTCAAATCCAGCTGGGGTCGACGGATTTTTCGTAAGTGATAAAACTATAGTAGCCCCATGGCTTCTTTGGTGCTGACTGACAGCTTACAGCTGACTTCTGACAGTCAACATTTGGGCATATACTTAAATTTGACTGTCAGAAGTGACAGCTGCTAAACATATGTTTTTGATGATCATATGGTTTGGCGTAGGGATACATAATTTGGTCTAATAACTTTTAAAAGCCGTCAGAAGTCAGCTGTGAGCTGTCATTCAGCACCAAAGAAGCCACGGGGCTACTGTACCTAGCCCAACTTGCTTCGAAGGCTTAGTAAGGCCGTCGGTCCCATGTCAAATGTGGTATCTAAAAGAACACTGGAAAATACCTTTCCAGGGAAAAATTGGTAGGTTATTTGGTTTTCGCTCATAGATATTCTCGTGTGCTAATATATATTACGAGTTTTGAATAGATATTTCCGTTTTTAGGCAAAAGAGTGAGAAAGTTCGTGCCGCGCACCGTACCATATATTTAATGTAATTTAGATAACTTCTGAAGATGGTATTTATAATATACCGAAATATTTTGAAAAAATAAGTCTAAAGCTGGCCTTCAAACCAAGAAATTAAAGGATCAAAGTAATATTTTTTTTTCAAACAGGACATTAAATTATACGTTTTATATCAAAATATATCAAATAAAAATAACATGTCTAGTTGACTTATGTCTAAAATTCGAGTATATATTATAATCCAACATCAATAGTTGCCTTTTAATTTTATGATATATTATGTAATATTTTATTAATATTGTGCCTTTTATACTATTGTATTTGACATTCCTTATTATTTCCCTTTAATTATTATTATCATTAGCACCGCGTCTTACTACCCGTTCGGGTTATACGCACTTACGCTAATGTGTAATGGTAGGGTGATAGCCTGGCATTCCCCACATTCACAAGATGTCTTGTTAGAGGTGAAGGAAGGGTTTGGAAATCAGATAAATCTGTGCCGGGACCAAGGATTGAACCCCGGCCGCCAGCATAGACGTCTAACACCTTACTCCTAGACCGCCAGGTCACCTTTCCCTTTAATTGTCTAAACTCTAAAGTGTTTCAATAGTTTTCAAAATAGCTATTTCTTGTGTGTTTTTTAACTCAAATGGTATACTGATTAATTTTCAACATTAATTTATTATTTATGATTGTATTTACTAAAAATTCTATATCTTCAATTCTTTAAGTTTTAAAGCCGTTCAATCTTTTCTATGTGTATTTAATATTTTTATCGTAAATATAGATTGTCAAACTTCATGCAAATGTGGGTACATTTTCTATAAATATAACCTTCCTAATCCCTAAAACCATCAGCGTAATGAGTACATGAGCGTATAATACCAAACGGGTAGTAAGACACGGTACTTGAAAATGTATGAGAGAATGTAAATTAAAATAATATTGAATCGTGCCTAACCTTGACATTCGGTTCAATAGCCGCCCCCCCACCAGGACAAACCCCAGCTGTCCTTGAACAGCTGTTAAGGTCCTCTAGCCTTGGCCGAGATGATGGAGGGGTTCGAATCCAGGTCACACGCTCGCTCCCAACACCACGAGGTGGCCTTCATTCACACCGGCCGGCTCTGCCGGGCTCATTCGACAGGTATAACCGGCAGAAGGGAGCGCGAGTAATTTTACAGTTTTTATAGCATTAAATTTGTTTGACCAAAATAAATAAAATATTTCTCCAGTAGTAACATAGAGTTTAGTTTTCTGCACATGCTAATATCAACATATCTTGAATATATGTCAAGGGTGTCCTGATATGTTGTCAAAACTTTATAAATAAAGAGAAAAGGTTTTGACAAAATTCCAGGACACCCTTGACATATATTCAAGATCTGTTGTTATTAGCATGTGCAGAAAACTAAACTCTATGTTACTTCTGGAGAAAATTTTGGTTTATTTTGGCAAAAAAAAAAAATCAATTCTATAAAAACTGTAAAAATACTTTGCGCTGCCTTCTACCGCACCTTAAGAAACGTACAATGCCAGAATAGAAAAAAAAATAATAGTACAAAATAGGTAAAGGAGGTTTTTTTATGTTCATGTACGAATCCAGATCATCTGTACTGTGGATGGTTTTTTTCAAAATTATTTTTCACTCTTCCCTCCACTAAAATTCGGGTACACTTCTTCTAAATATACCCTCCCAAATCCTAAAACTATTAGCGTAATAATATATAAGCGTATAACCCGAATGGGTAGTAAGACGCGGTGCTTAAAAAAAAGCGGGCTGACGGGGTGGGGGGTGGGTGGGGGATGAAAAATCTGCCTCGAAACGCTTTCAATAACCACGATGACATTTTATCGACACTTTCTGAAGCTGAGCGCCCCCCCCGCCATCTCATTTTTCCTTCCGTTGACAAGGAGTGAAACCCCGCGAAGTTGTAGGTGGACAAGGAGCAGTCGAGGATGATATAGCAGAGCCATTTCGAATTTAGATTGCCTTCCTCTGAAAGGGAAGAGATGAAAAATAGTGTAACAATAAGCAACAAGAGAGAAGTAAGGGGAAATATTAATAAATAGAACCGGTATGCGAGACGACGTAGAGTTTAATGTTGGTCCATTTATTCAGGAAAGCGCACATGGTCATATATATCTGTAAGAAAAACCCATGAAAAAAAAAAGTTATAGAAAAAGGATACAAAATCATACCTCAAGATTTGTTAGTAAAAACGGTGACCTGGTGGTCTAGGGGTAAGGTGTCAGACTTCTGTTCTGGCGGCCGCGGTTCAATCCTCGGTCCCGGCACAGATTTATCTGATTACCAAACCCTTCCTTCACCTCTGACAAGACATCTTGTGAATGTGTGGAATGCCAGGCCTCCACCGTGGTTCGGATTCCACGTTAAACTGTAGGTCCTCCATTTCATCTCACAATCACCCTACCATTACACATTAGCGTAAGTGCGTATAACTCGAACGGGTAGTAAGACGCAGTGCTAATAATAATAATTAGTAAAAACCCTCACGGAGAAAAATAAAAATTAATATTGGTTAACATAACTTTTAAAAAAAACTAATGTTTTTTATTTTCAGCGTCGCGTCTCAGGCCTTACCCGTTCGGGTTACACGTTTATGAAATACGTTAATAGTTTTTTAGGAATTGGGAAGGTTATATTTAGAGGGAGTGTACCCACATTTGCGTAGAGGCAGAGTGGAAAACGTTTTGCGGAAAAACCAACCTCAGTACACCCGACCGAGATTCGAACTTCAGTCTGCCCGTCATCGGCAATCTAGCCTACTGTGAGAGTAGCGCGTTAGACCACGTGGCTACCGAAGCGGGTTATAATGTTATGTATGTGTGTATATATGTATGTATGTTATGTTATGTATGTATGTATGTATGTTATGTTAAGGGTATATTTATATTAGAATATGCCCCCAGGGTTACCACATGTAGATTTATCATTGTTCTTTCCCCCCATCTGCTCTAGACGCTAATGCACGTGCACTTCCTATGAAATAACTTACTCACCCCTGAGTCGTTAAATAACACTTGTTTAGAAACGTTCAGATAAATAACACACCATAGAAGCATCATTCATCATTCTATAGTTTCGAGTACAATTTTTTTGGCTCAAAAAATACTTCAATATCAGATAAAAAATCGAGATACGTTTTCTACACCAGGCCAAACTTCCCCTAGCAACCCCTGAGCCCCACCCGAAGCCCAAATATATATATATATATATATATATAATATAACACACTCCCCCTTCCATCTTCCCTAGTACAGTCCACATGTGCTTGTCCATTTACTTTAAAAATCGCATTTTTGTTTGTCTATATCAGACCCGCCTTCAGGGCCCAGATTTCTAACTCCATTTATTTTTCACGTATGGGCGTTATGGCCCGGAATGGGGTTAAAAAAATCCAATTTGAAAGGAAAAAGAGAAAGAAGGAAGAGTATACATGGTGCAAAAGGGAAAGAGAGAAAGTAAAGAAAAAAAATTTTCTTCACCCCAAGAGAGAGTATATTATAGAAGAGGAAGCAAAGAATAAAAATAATGAATTCGCGCCCGCACAAAACGAGATTGGTTATATTTCTTGTATCGCCCGCGCCAGCGCTAGTTACATCAATCATTCAGGCCTGCCAAGCGCGTGCGAGAGTAAAAAAAATATCTTCCAGAAAATAGAGCGAGAGACTAAGTAAGATCAGTGAAAATATGACGTGGCTCGCGTGTTAACATTATTATGGCGTCAGGTTTAAACCTGTTCTTTCAGGAGATAGATGCGAAGTCCGTCAAGAGTGCGATACCATGATTATCTCAAAAGGCTTTTGATCATCTAAGTGATATTTTTAATCGAGGTTAAGAAAATGAGAATACATCGGATAAAATGTTTACTAAAATAAATTAATAATATTATGAAACAATTATGAGTAAAGTGGAAAAATAATAATAACTTTAATGATTGCCTGTGGCATTGAAATCCGATATAAATCACTGTGGTAAAAACAAAGCCCATAGGCCGCATACAATTAGCAACTTATCTTTAGCCTACCAACCGTAATGTGTTTTAAATAAATACTGAAAAAGGCGTAACCATGATATGTACTGTTGAAAAATTTGTGGCACGAAAAAAACCCAAGCTCAGTCATCTCATTAAGCATCTATAGGTACCAACCGCATAGTCATAATACTACTATATTGTACTGTTACACTGGTTCTAAGTTGTACAAAATATAAATATGTTACTTATATTTATAGTTATCAATACTATTTTATTATGATTGCTGCATTATGCAGCTTGGCCGGTGATCCATGAACGACACACTCCCATTCTTACTCTGTGCAAATTTGAGTACAATTAATCTAAATTCTACCTTATTTAGTCCCAGTCTATTAACATAGTGACAATAGTGCATATAGCCCGATAGTGCGTATAGCAGTAGTGAGACGTGGTGAAAAAAACACTTAAAATATATATATAGCACTTTTTTAAACATATACTGTATCCCACGTCTTACTACCCACACAGTATATTTGCATATTCACTCGAACAGAGTATAGATGAGTAAGATAGAATTTAGAAGCTGTGTACCCATATTTGCAGGTCATAATAATGGTAAACCATTGAGGGGAAAACTACCTAACATAACAGGCGCGATTTGACCTTACCATCCAACGCGAATCAGACAAGATGAGACAGACGCCTTTGTCGGCATTGTCTCCATTTAATAATGGAGAGGTGACCTGGTGGTCTAGGGATAAGGTGTCAGACTTCTGTGCTGGCGGTCTAGGGATAAGGTGTCAAACTTCTGTGCTGGCGGCCGGGGTTCAATCCTCGGTCCCGACACAAATTTATCTGATTACCAAACCCTTCCTTCACCTCTGACAAGACATCTTGTGAATGTGGTTCGGATTCCACGTTAAACTGTAGGTCCTTCATTTCATCTCACAATCACCCTACCATTACACATTAGCGTAGGTGCGTATAACCCGAACGGGTAGTAAGACGCGGTGCTAATAATAATAATGGAGCACACATTCTTTCTCCCCCCCACCCCCACAATCCCTCCAGCGTCTCTCTAACCATTCAAGCCATACTCTTAAGTAATAATTACTCTAATATATTATAGACGAATAAGGTTGAATTTGGAGGTAATATGTACCCTCATTTGAAGGGATGGAGAGTGGAAAAAACATTTAGGACAAAATAACCTCATTGGACCCGAGTTTGAACCCAAATCTTCCCATCATCATCAGTCTAATTTATTGCGAGAGTGATGACTTAGGGCATTTAACCACCAAAGTGGGTTAGAATTTGAGACAATATAAATTTCTCAACATAGCTTAGTTTCTATGGGTTTTAATGGATAGTTGAAATATATAAGTTTATAAACTATAAAAGTATTACTAAACTTATATATTATTTATATTATTATTATTAGCACCTCGTCTTACTACCCGTTCGAGTCATACGCACTTACGCTAATGTGTAGTGGTAGGGTGATTGTGATATGCAATGGAGGACCTTCAGTTTAACGTGGGATCCGAACCATGGTGGAGTCGTGGCATTCCTCACATTCACAAGTTTTGATTAATACACGTCTTGTTAGAGGTGAAGGAAAGGTTTTGTAATCAGATAAATCTGGTAAATTTATATAAAATGTGTTGTTGTTTTTGGTTTATATTTATCATAATATTTTATTAACTTTTAATAATAAAAATATAGGTGTATGGTTCCCCTTAACCAAATCAAAACACTTTCTGATATATTTTTATTATTTGGTAAATTGAAAGTTATAGCGCTTGAAAACTGACGAACGCCTAATTATAATAACAATACAGGTAGATCAAGTGAGAACAATCTGTGAATCCCCGGAATTTTCACGCTCCAAACTCTGAATTAAAACCCGCGTGATACGAAGACAAATAAATTCACGGGGATGACAGAGAAAGAAAGACTGTTCTTGCCAGTAGACTAATAAACACGCTTTGTCAAGATGTAATTGTTAGCAAGATGGCTGCTACACCTTCTTTTTAATCAGGCATACATCACAAACAACAATACAAATATTAAAAATCCAACTGTTCCAATAAATACTCCAAAAATAATTAAATATGAGAATTCCAACCACACACCTGTAAAAACCATAAAACTAATGATTGTATTTTTTTAATCCTCTTTTTGGTCAAGATCTATATTGGTAAGATTTTGTTTGGTAGAGAGAAACTTTTAAAAAATACATGCTTTTTTTTTAAGTCAACTTTTAAAACATTTTAGTATATTATTAGTGTTAATTTAAAGGTAATATTTTTCAAAAGACACCTCTGCATATCACACTTGGCGCATGAATACGTGAAAGTATCTCTAGTTTTATCTAATCTATAAAATTACTTTATTTTATTTATTACAAAAGGTTCTATAACTCAGAGCAAGGTCAGTCGATATGTTTATCAACCCGCTTAGGTGGCCGCATGGTCTGACGCGCTACCCTCAGTCACAATGAACTAGACCACTGACGACGGGGAGATTAAGGTTCGAATCTTGGTTGTATGTATTGGAGGTGGGTTTTCCAAAATGGTTTTCCACTCTCCCTCCACGAAATTAAGGTACTTCCTCTATAAATATAACCTTCTTCATTTCTAAAACTATTAGCTTAATTAGTACATAAGCGTATAAATCCGAACAGGTAGTAAGACGCGGTGCTAAAAAAAAAGAAGGAAGTTCTGGACCAAATATTAGCTCCTACAAAGTGACAAATTATCACATACTCGGTTACTCAAAGAAATGCAAGACAACAGTCCTGTTCTAAAGGGATCAGGGGTTCAATCCTCGGTCCCGGTACAGATTTATCTGATTGCCAAACCCTTCCTTCACCTCTGACAAGACGTGTATTAATCACAACTTGTGAATGTGTGGAATGCCAGGCCTCGACCGTGGTTCGGATCCCACGCTAAACTGTAGGTTCTCCATTTCATCTCACAATCACCCTAACCATTAAACATTATCGTAAATGCGTGTAGCCCGAACGGGTAGTAAGATACGGTGCTATTAATAATAAAACTACCTCAGGATATATTAACCGAATAAAAGGTGGGACTAGTAACACGTGCTGAAGTGTACGCATGTGCGGTCACAAATCTGTCGAACCGACGATTTTTCTAACTCGATGTGAAAAACTTTAGTTTTACAAATATAATCCATGTTTGGTCTGAATACCTCACATACGTTCAGATACTTGATTCAATCAGATTAAAAATCAGTGTTTGTCAGACAACGGTCTGATCGTATGTAGGTAGGTACCTTAGTACTAGAACCGATACAAAATCATTCTTCCAGTCGAAAAGTTATCAATTATAAATTTTCAGCCATACCGGGAATCAAATTCGAGATCATCTAGATAGTATTTATAGACGATGATTTTTAAAATTAACATCTATTTTTGTGAAATCATGCAATTCATGTTTAAAACAGTATAACTTGATCTTGATCGGGAAAATTCACGCAGCTAATACGCCATTCTCCACAGGAGAAAAATAAAGGAACGTAAAAGGGCTAGTAGAAATCAGGGTGCTAATTTCTTCTGTTCATTTTATCTTCCATTCAAGAGCCTAATTTTTTTAACCTTGCAATTTTTTTGTTTCAAATCAACAAATATTTCAGTATTGTTTTAATTCTATTTCTGTCAAATTTCCTATTTTTACAGTTTTTTTTCCCTAGAACAACAAATTTCCCTTTGTTTTCTGGGCTATTCCTTTTTTTTTTGGGAGAGGGGGAGCGTAAAAAAACCTGTATAATTCCATTGGGAGACCAAAGGCCAGGATTAACATTTTTGAATTATGTATTTTAATGGAAATTATTTGCTGTTTGAAAACTTGTGTTCCCTCTGGATTCAAAGTTTATATTAAAACATTCCACAATATTTCAATTGTTACGAAAACCACATTGAGCATGGTTAATAAAATTGTACTTAATCCTTAAAACATAAAACAAAAAATACAATATAATCAATTAAATAATATTTGTTTTAGAAATGTAAAATGCTCATGCTATTAACACGGTAATTTTACAAACACTCAAATGTTCAAATAATTGAATTAGGGTAGGTGCGGCCCAAATAAACACCGATGATGAATAAACCAGTAGAAGAAAGGTAAAAAAAAAAAAAGCCATCCAACACGCTGGATCGTGGTATCACTACCACAGTAATAAATTATACACACACTGGCATAATTTCCGCGCCAATGGGCAACTCCATACAAGCCGGATTAGACCCTTTATTTAATACTGAAAAAAAAGGGCTAGTGTGTCCATTAGCTAGCGAGAATTTTAAGCTCGTTATGTTGGCAACATGATAGAGGGTACTAAACCCTGTGACTAATCAATACATTCAACATGGAATGTCTAAAGTGACCTTTTTTGTTTCCTCTGTAATTATATATCTCGAAAACTTGTCTAAATACTCCATATTGCTGTTTTGTTTCACAGAAAGTGTGGGTTGTGAGAACGAGTCTGTTTTGTTTTAAAATATGGAGTATATAAGATGCACTTTCTGAACCAACTAATTACTTTAGCACAGTGGCGGCTCGTAGAAAAAATTAGTGGGGGGTGCTGCTCCAGAATTTTTTTAACCTTAGTTTTAAAATTGTGTATAAGGAAAAAAAAATGTATAAAAAGAAAATGTATTCAAGAACTTGATAAAATCTTAATAAAAAACATTTTTTATTTACTTTAACTTAAATTGTTACAGTTTAAGCTTGATCTATTCATTTAAAAATGAAATCCATTATTTTTGTTTTAATTTGCATAAAAAGTTCAATTTTCTCCTTGATCTCTGGATGAAAATTGAAGAAATTTTTCTCCATTGAAAGTACTGCAAGCGCATTATTTTAGTCTTTCTGTTAAATAAAAGAACCGAAAAAAAAATCAATAGAATAGAGTAGTTGGAAGCAGAATAATAATCTAATTCTACACTCTTCTACACTTTATCACATTCAAGAATAAGATACACGGTTTTTAAGCACAACACACGCTGAGTAAAAAAAAAACACTTCCTTCAACTATCACGCCAGAGCCGGCACTGCGAGAGCAACAGTTCTCTCTCTACCTGGCAGTCCCAACTTCTTCCCCACTTCTCTCCTATGTGCGCATGCGCATAACGGTTAAACACCACGTCGCTGGCACTGTGAAGCGCACAGTTCCATACAAAGATTTTTGTATATTTTTCATAAACTGGGGGATAGCTACTGAATTACTGACATTAAGCTTAAAGAATATATATTGTACTACAAAAATAAAGATAGAATTAAAGAAAAAAAAGACTCATTATATTAAATGTTATCGATAATATCAAGTGTAAATAGGGGGTGATGCAGTTCCGCAGTGCCGATACGCGAGCCGCCACTGCAGTTTATCACATGACTTACAAACTCATGTTACTCTCTTTTTTTAAGAACCGCGTCTTACTACCTGTTCAGGTTATACGCATATATGATCAATTATTCTAATGGCGTAGGAATGAGGAAGGGAGCATTTTAGAGGTAGTTTACCCCTATTTGCGTTAAAGGATTGTGGGAAACCATTTAGGAATAACCACTCTCAATAGACTCAACTGGGACTCGAACCCCGATTTCCCCGTCATCACCAGGCAGTCTAACACGAGAGTGACGCCTCCACTGGATGGTAATTATTTACCTCTATGATAGGGGAATTCCCAATTTTACAAAAGATTGTGCATTTTCAACCAACCAGTCCATTCAAATTTGGCTTGATTTTTATTTGATTTTTTTGTTGTCAGTGAATCTTACAACCCACTCGGGTTGTACGCATGTATACTAATTACGCTAACATTTTAGGTGTGAGGAAGGTAAAATTTAGAGGAAGCGTACCCGCATTCGTATGGAGAGATAATGGAAAACCATTTAGGAAAAATCACCCTCAGTGTACACCCAAACGATATTCGATTCCCGATCTCCTCTTCATCAGACTTCCAGTCTTATGGTGAGAGTAACTTCGTTCTAAAGTTACCTATTTGACTCGATGGCCGCATGGTCTAAGGCATCATTCTAAAGGTAAACTAGGCTATCTAGGACAGGGTGATCCGAGCTCGAATCCCAGCCGGTTGTAACGAGTGTGGTTTTACCAAAAATGGTTTTACACTCTCCCTTTAAGCAAATGTCAAAACACATCTTCTAAATTTGACCTTCCTTATCCATGACGCGTAATTAGTACGTATGCATACAACTTCAATAGGTAGTAAGACGTGGTGCTAAAAAAATATACTATTTTATAGTATAACTCTTGTTCGCTAGAGGTCTTTACTGCTGGCGTTTATAATTGGCTGGACTTTTATTAAGTTTCAGTTGTGAACCATTCAATGTGGAACAAATTTTAAAAGTGTAATGCGTGCAATACACATGAACAAATAATTTTATGAATGTAGACCAAGCTTAAATAATAAAAATAAAAGCTTGGTGAGCCTTACCACATAAGCACTTATCGCTTCAAAACAGCTCGTAAAATACGCTATATTTAAATCTTACCCATTTTCATATTCTTGTATCTTCACAACTATTTGAGATACGAAATAAATTATCATTCTAAAGTTGTAGTACTATTAAAAATTAAAAATCTTTACTTGACATATTATATTATTATACTAGTATATAGCCCCCACATGACTGACTCACTCACTGATATTAATGTTTACCCACTTACAGATGAGCTAGAAACTTGAAATTTGGCAAACTTATAGCTTCTAGC
>CABFOV010007415.1:0-28588 GCA_902141375.1 Timema poppense
CACCGAGAGGAGGAACTCGACCATAGAATTAAGTGAATTACCTTTATCGAAAAGGGGATTAAATCAGCTTTAGTGGAGAAACTCGAACACGCCCAAATGATCACCCCACATAATTATAAGTGTTGAAAAGTTTGGAATTAAAAATTGGGGGCCAAAAAATGGCTTATAAAAATAAATAATTACTATATATTTTAGAATATTTTTATTTTGTACAAAGCAGATGAAAATATTTAAAAATAAAGGAAAACCTTAAATAAATGTTATCTCAAAATAGATCACAAAACTAAAACTCCAAGTAAAAATTAGCACCTCCTTCGGAATAATTTAAAAATTAAAATGCCTGATTACATAAATCAGTGAACCGTTATGCTCTTTGTCCATTATTCAATATGTTTCTTTAATATATTATAACTTTATTTAATTTATTCTCTTTGGAGATGTGTGATGCTCTTTTTTCCAACATATTTCTCTAAAAACGACAATGACAATATAAGTGCTTAATTAAAGATTGCATTGTCAATTAATTGCATTCGTTTGTTTACTCAGTTTGTGGACTAAGTAATATTTTGTTTCGAATATTTAATCTATTTAAATTTATTAATCGCATTTACTCTAACTTCCCCAGTCCTACTCTGTTTCCGTAATTTGATGTGGATATCTCGGACAGGTAGTAAGACGCGTTGTAAACAAATACTGTCGCAATAAACTATCAGTTCTAGTCTACAATTTGTATGGTGGGTGGAAGGATACAATTTGACACCTTAGCGGAACCAATAGCGTGCTGGCTAACTGAACTAAAGCTAAGGGTCCCAGGCTCAATTCTTAGCATGTACAAAAATGTATTTTTCGTAGAAGTCGGGGCTTCCCTTCAAACAGTGATGAATTAATGACCGAAAGATAAACTTTTGTGTTGAATCTAAAATTAAGTAAGTTTATATGTTGTGACATGATATGAGTAGATTCAGGATGTGCCCGTTGAATTTCAGAAAAATACGCTTCATTAAACGAATGGTCTAATGTTCACTCTCGCAATAGACTGGCTCTCCAATTACGTGGAGATCCGGGCTCGAATCCAAGTCGGGTGTACTGAGGGTGGCTTTACCTAAATGGTTTTCCACTCTCCTTCCAAGTTAATGATGGTACACTTCATTTAAATTCAAACTTTCTCATCCTATAAACACATTAGCGTAATTATTACATATACGCAAAGTCGAATGTGGAGTTTTTGTAATAGTTCACAATAGACAGGCACCGTATGAGCCGCGGTGATCCTCGCTAACCACTCTGTCCCAAAGACAGGGCAATAATAGTGGGAGAGGTAGTGGGCTAATGATTGGCGTGTCTGCTGAGATGTGAGTCATATACAGTATCTGTTCGCACCGTGGGTGTCATCCACAGGTTTTAGTATACACACGCTTTGACTCAGAAAACAGAATGTAGACCAAGCTGTAGTCTACTGCGCAGCAGATTAGATGGGGGTGGGGATGGGGGGTATTACCAACATTTCTTTCTAGACCTCTTTTCGGCAGCTAATCTACATTCCCCAACATGACAGTATACACTACACTCACTACTTTTAGATGCAAGTGGGATGGTATTAGGGCTATTCAATCATGGGACCTACCTACTCATTAGTAAGGCATTTCCTTTTTAAAAAGGAGTTGGCGTAAAGCACCCCTTTACAATTTATTGCCATGTGTAAGTATCCTAGTTTTTATTTTCTAAAACTATATTATTTACATTTATTAATCTAAAAGGGACACGGATTTATTCAAACTCAAATATTATAAAAGCTTAAAAGGTGTTTTTATTTGTAAATTAAGGAATAAAAATATATAAACAAAAATAAATTTAAATATGAATTATTAGCTAGTGAGGTTTAAGGTTTGGTTGGATATTGTTTTAAAACAGGCCTGGCCAATAAAAATTATTTCTTGAGCCACTTTGACGAACTAAAAATTTCCACGGTCCAAACATAAAATAAAATAATTTTAATAATTGAAAATAAAATGTAATAAACATGATATTAAATTTATACCTAAATGAGAAATTTGCTTTTCTTTGCGATCAATGATTTTTCTAAAATCTACTTCGATATTGGTATTTGCACACCTTAATCGAGTTTACAGAATTTCATCTGTCATTGAATCTCGAGATTTACTTTTATTAAATTTAAATTTTGAAAAAAATGTTTCACAAACGTATGTGGATCCAAAGGCGCTCACAATTTTTTGTGCAAAAAGTCTCAATTTGGGATACTTTTACACTGTCACATATGTGTTGTAAAAGTTTATTTTTGATGTCGTGGCGTGAATGTGTTTTAATTTTGTGTTGCATTGTAGATCAATTTTACTTCCATCTTCAAAGTTTCCAAGATAGTAGAAACGTCAACTTGAAATGGACAACCAAATATCTCGAAAACTTAATCATATTTTGAGAGTTCTGTGAAATGACTCTCAAATGCTGCTGTTTAAAGTTTATTTTTATTTCACCGGCGTACTTTAGAAATCCTTAGGATGATCGGTTTTTAAGTCATTTAACAATGAAAAATCTCAGTTGTCACTCGAACAACAATAATTTCATTCGGAATGCTTTGATGTGATTATTTTGCCCCTGTAACGCCTTGTTGAGTTGGTTAATTTTGTCCGTTATCTCTACAAAAAATCATTGGTCCAACAGCCACTTTTAGCTTATAACCCGAACGGGTAGTAAGACGCGGTACTAAATAATAATAATAATAATAATAACAACCACTTTTCATCAATTAATTCAGAAACTGGTACTTTCTCGTCGTTCATAAAGATTTCAATTTCTTCCCATAGGGGGTTCAATCCTCGGTCTCGGCAAAGATTTATCTGATTACCAAACCCTTCCTTCACCTCTGACAAGACATCTTGTGAATGTAGGGAATGTCAGGCCTCCACCGTGGTTCGGATCCCACGTTAAACTGTAGGTCCTCCATTTCATCTCACAATCACCCTACCATTACACATTAGCGTAAGTGCGTATAACCCGAACGGGTAGTAAGACGCGGTGCTAGTAGTAATAATAAATATGTTTAGTTAAAATAAATAGATAGATGGGTGGCATTAATAAGTTTAGCATTTTATGATAGATACATATTTGTAATAAGACTATATAAATGTCAGTTTCATTTAGGACTCTACAAACAGTATGTACATTACAATAATGAACGTTTCAAGAAGAAAAAAAAATTGGTGCAGGCTTGATATTTTAAGTCTCGTTTGACTTATGAATTGTGTCACATTTAATTAAAGTTCCTTTTATAACTGATTAAAATAGTATTAATTACGTCCAGTATAGATCTGTGGGCTAATATACGAATATTAATGATTAAGAGATGGATAACCTTTACTAGTAGTACGCTAACAGTTGACAGGTAAGAAGATTATAGCAGTTATGATACGAGCCGCCAATGTTTGGTAATACATCTGAAATATGGTATTTTTCAGATTGACGTATATAAACTGGTTGTTAAAAGTTAATTATTGAAATTAGCACATTTTATTACTGTATGAACCGTTCAAAAATTTTACATTTCTATCATCTTTACAGAAAACTAAAAGAGTTCAAATTATATAGTTCTAATGTCAAACAAGCTGACTGGTTCGTAGGTAAAATATTTTAAATCGATAACGAAGTCTTTATGGTATTTACTATAAATTATAGTCTACCTATTTGGTATATTCATAATTTATTTTATGAATGTGTATAACCCAAGCATGTAGTGAGATGTGGTGACAATTTGTTTTATGAAAACAAGGCGTGTTGGAAGATATCAACAATTCATAATTAAACTTATTCTCTAGAAATAAATAGCAAAACCAATAAACATATTGTTTTCTAGTAGTTGAAACATTTAGATTATAATTTTGGAGCTATCAACATATGGCATCCTTGTTAAATCATAGTATTTATCTGAGTTTGCAATGAAAAAGGCTACTCCAATAATTATATTTTGGTGATAAGAGGATGAGTTAATGTTTAGTTGATAAGAAGTGGCCCAAAGGGCGAATATTTTTGACCCATAGCTGATAAACCGCAGTGGAGATGTCGTTCATTTAGCTTTTAACAAGAAGTTGCTTCCTGTCAAAAAGTATATCGGAAATATAAATAATTCAAAGTACGGTGGATTATACTGCTCACTGCATCTAATTAAATATTGCAATAGAATGTAGACTATTTATTTATCCTTACCTACCAGCCCTATCCCCTAGTATGTAATTCAGGACCTATTTCTGCTTAGAATTTATTTGTCTAATTTTACAATATTTGAGTATGGAAAGTAACTCAAACTAGCTGTCCTAAATTCCTAGTTTATAATTGTCTATCCTACTAGTTGGTTCACCCCGAGTATTTAATGCTCTCCGGTACCCTGCCCCGCTGGGAGTCCCACCGCCCTCTGGATCTAATAGTCCCCAGATCAGCGGAAGCCCAATGGGGGCGAGCACCCCCCTTTCCACCATCTGGGGAGGCACCCTATTGGAGATTTCTCTCCACCTACTTCCTACTGAAACCACCACCTACTAACTTAACCTAATAGTAACAAAAGTAATAATTAAAATTAACCTAACCTAAATACATAACATTCTTCTTGTGTCGATGCAGGATCTTCAAGGGTTGTTACCGGTCCCATCTTTCGTACTGACAGCAGTCATCCGATGGACCGGTTGACGGGCCAGATGCCCAACAGCTCCAGCCCAGCAACACACTTTTTTCCAAGTGGGCTGGACTCGTTGAGTGAGGGGTTGATTTTTTCATCCAAGAAGGTGTTAATTTTTGTGACTTTCTTCCTAGCTGGTATTCCGGCACTCTCTGGTTCCTCAGCAGCTTACACTATTGGAATCCAGAAAGCGCCTTCCCTCAGCCAGGCTCCAGTTAACCAGGAGTTTACCATCACGCTCCACCCTTCCAGCCAACATCTAAATTTTGTGTATTCTGATTCAAGTTGTACCAGTTCTGCAGTACATCGTCAGTCAGAGTCTGATGTCACGTCCATGCTTTCAGTAGTGCCGCTATCATCTTCAGTTATGTCATTTTCTTCAATGTCAGGTCTAATCTGTCTCCTAGTCTTCATTTCTGTCACGTATCTGTTTCGTTCTCTTTTCGATGCATCATCCGCGATTACGTCCATGAGTCCCCACCTATGCACGTCTTGCGATATGTGATATACTGTACTAGCTTGCAGAGGAACCTGCACAATTTTCCTATCTTCCATTATTTCCACACATTCTAATACCAAATGAACTGGCGTAGACTACCTTTCACAATCACATTGTCTGGAATATGTTCATATTCTTGCAAAGAGATCTTCCCTATATGGAACATGGCCTGTGATAGAATGTAGAATGATAACTAACGTTGGCGTAATGAATAATCAGGACTACATAAATACACTTTCTAAAGTAGTGACTATATAATGAATATATACTTAGGTTCAACGGCCACACAATATTTAGATTTGTTTTTATTGTTGTGGGATATTGTTTTAAGAGAACGGAATTTGAGTATTTACGACAAAAAAACATCTCATTGTCATTAAACATGATATTTGTTTGCAGAAAATCGCCTATGTGCCAGTGTGAAAATCTGATAAGAATTTATAAAAAAATATATATATATATATTTTCACCACGTATAACTACCCACCAGGGATAGCAGAGCTAGGGATGATGAAGGTAGAATTTAGACTTAATACACCTGCATTTGGGCGAAGAGAGTTTAAGAAACATTTCAAGAAAAAGCACCCTCAATACACAAGGCCAGGATTCTAGCACCAACCTCCCCATCATTGATAAAATAAAAATGGCCTGCATGAGTTGTTTCAGCGTTAACTTCTTAGAATATTACCTTGAAGGATTTTACAATTTTCCATAAAATCACCACATAAACACGTTCTATCTTTAGGCATATTATTTGTAAGTAATATTATAATGATATTGTTCAATGTGAGGCCAATATGTGCCACAATACACCCGGTTTGTATTCAGTATTAAGTGTTGTATTATACATGTATGTTGAGGCTGAATATTGTTGGCACAAACCTATTCTCCTCCTTTGTAAACACTGTTTATGATATTTGCTTCATTAACAACAAAAACATACTGTTGTTTAGTAGAAAGAGGCCTGCGGGCAGCAAGGTCACTCGGTATAATCTCTATGAGCTCGGTGGTCTTGGGGTAAGGGGCTCTCCTCACAACTCCAAGTTGGTGGGTTCAGACACAGTGGAGGTAAATGAATGTTTTCTTGAGTGATACACAACCTCCTTCGGAGGGCAAGTAGAGCCGTCGGCCCCATGTCGATTGTGGGATGTGAAAATACCTTTACCAACAAAATTGGTAGGCCCTTTTCCGCTCGCTTATAGAAATTCAGTATGGAAGGAAACACTACCGGAGCTCCCTTAGTTAATGGAATTTCTACCAGATAGTGCAGGCAGCACTAACCAGCTGAAGGGCTAAATCTCTACCAAGCTTCATATGACTCACATCAAACGAACGTTTGAGTTGACATGATAAGAAATACAGTATTTACAATACATTTCACGATATAGAGATTCAAATCAATATTTGCACTCATCAATAACTGGTCAATGTAAAAATAAAACACTTAGCTTTATTAAAAACTAAATTAGTTCGAAATATACACAATATACTACAAAAATGTATCAAATGCACAAAAAATTATTTACACACAATTAAAGATGAGGTAGTTTAGTTTAATCCCTGTTGAACTGCTTATAAATTAAAACTACTCTATTTGAACTAGCAAACGGTAAATATCACGCCTTTTAACTTGTTAACTGTACCAATTTGAAATTAAATATTCACCAATTGTAGCTTTATTTATACTCATGTTCAAATAGTGTGGTACAATTTTATTGAGTTAAGGATCTATACATCTTTAGTTATAGATTCAATTCCAACAGAGTTAATAAAGGGAGGTGGTGAAATGTTAATAATGGAAATTCATTAATTTCTAGGTTCCATGTGGAACCATGAAGTATTACCTCAAGAATGGAAGGAAGGTATTATAATATTCATTTCCAATAGGGGGAATAAACCAATTTTAATGACAATAGAGTTTTCTCACTGCTACCAACATGCTATAAAATGTTATCTAATATAATTTTAATGAGATTTACGCCATATTCAGAAAACATAATTTGGGAACATCAGTGTTGATTTAGACGAAATAGATCAAAACCGGATCATATTTTTAATATTGAACAAATGTTTAGAAAAAAGTTGGAATACAACATGAAGGTTCATCAGATATTAAAAAGGCCTATGATTCAGTTAAAAGGGAAAAAAAAAACTTTGTTTAATTTTGGGATACTCAAAAAACTTGTCAGGCTAATTTAGATATGTTCGGTGGATACGCGTGGCAGGGTACAGGCTGGATGTCACTTATCAGACACTTTCGAAATACTTAATAGGTTTAAACAAGGAGTTCCCCATTACTGTTTAATTTAGCCTGAAAGTATGCTATTAGGGACTGCAAGAGAGTAGGGAGGGGTTGACACTAAACGGTACAATACAGCTATTAGGGTACGCAGATGATTTATCTTTGTTGGCTAAGTGTGGCAAAAAATGCAGAAATCTTACTAGAGGCTAGTAAGAAAATATGTTTAGAAGTGAAATTTGAAAATACCAAGTAGGCCTATATAATCATACAGAGAACACAGATTGGGGTCCATAATTTATATTATTTTTCGAGCAACATATAATTTGACAGGTTTAATGAGTTTAAATATTTAGGAACCATTTTAAGTAGCAATAACGATATTAATTTGTAAATTAGGAAAAAATAAAGTCGGAAAATGCGTCCTATTGATCGGTCAGTAGGTTATCTCGCCTGATCTTTAGAAATTAGAACTTAGAAAACAGTTTATAAAACTACAATTTTACCGGTTGTTCTCTGTGTGTGTGTAAACGAATTTAGGATGTTCGAAAACAAGCTGCATAGGAATATATTTGGTTTAAAATATGATGAGGCTATTAGGGGGTGGAGAAGGTTAAAATATGATTAGTTACATACCCTGTACTCTTCACAATACAGTGTTAGGTTAGTCAAGTCTCGTAGATTAAAGTGGATAAGACATGCAGTGAAAATGGAATAATCTAGAACCATGTTCAGGGTACCGACTGGAAACCCCAATGAGAAAAAACCATTGGGAAGATCTAGACGCAGATAACATTAGAATTGACCTGAAAGAGACAAGATGTATTGTGGTGAACTGGATAGAACTAGCTCAATATAGGAATAGATGGCGTACTTTTGTAAGTGCGGTAATGGACTTTCAAGTTCCTAGTACCGGAGAGTAGGTAAGTAAGTATATCTTCAAGGGGCCTCCTACTGGATTGCTGAGACTCGTTGCAGATCTTCAAAAATCCTACGTTTTTAAAAAAGGTATTTGTTGTTTCAACATATGGATCATTTAAACATTGAAGTGATAGGTAACATGTACCAATAGTTTTAGATTTTAAAGTTTAATAACGCTATTAAATGAAGAAATTGTTTATTTTATAAAAGTTTCACGCCAAATATCGCGTTCTTTAGTTCAAAGTAAATTATAGACACACAGGCCTCACTCATACAAATAAAATTTAGTTATAACAAGATCACAACAGAAAACTCTAATATAACTGAGGAATATGTTAGTGTTTTTCAAGCTTCAGGACTGTTATTTCCACAATAGATACCAAAGTGTAAAGATATCTTCCTTTAATTAGGCGGTGTCCTTGCAAGGTTTTAAAAATAAATTAGTGATAGTGTTGAACATTTTCACAATATGTTAGAATGTATTCATTTTAGGGGTGATATAGTTTATTTTCTAACGGCCACCAACTTAGTTTCTACGTAATAAAAACTATCTATATGCGCGATGCGCATTCCTGAATCGACAGCTGGCCCGAGCTCACTTCTTTTGCGTCACCAGCAGTTCTGTCTGCCTTCTCATACATACATGGGCGGAACGAATACACTGCCTGCCTGAAATCCATTGCTCAGCTAGAATATTTACACTCACATTTATTAATAAATCTACGTGGCATGCATTTTCGATCAAAAATATTTCTTTGCCCACTTTATTGAATATTTCTAGAAGTGTTTGTTATCATAAAGCTATATTTAACATTTTACAAAACACAAGAATATTTGACTAAAATGATCCACTGTGGTGGTCTATTTTGATTGAACCGAAAATAGATGCTTGGAAATTAGTGAAGCAGTAAAATATCTGGAAGGAGTCGAGGCGCAGGTGTATCAAAAGCTTCGATATAAACATTTTGAGGATAAATTAATGGCTTCGGGATTTTTTTATAAACACAAACTACATCACAAGGAAAAAAATATTTCATATAAATGATTCATTTTTTTCGAAATAATTTACCAAGGTACTGAAGCTGTGAACTAATTCACACTGTTTCAGTTTTTTTTGTTCTTTCAACCGTTAGCAATCAATACTATGCGTAAATTTGTTACAACCTTTTACTTTGTTATATTAACCAAAATAAGTTAATTCAAAAAACGCCTTTTTAAATTTAATTTAATAAAAGCTTTTTTATATTATTATGTTTTACATTAACTTAATACAAACACAATATATTTGGTTTATGGTCCATAAGCATCGTACTCCAAACAAGTATAGGCTTGTAGTGAAAAATCAATAAAATATATGAATGCTATTAAAACAACTAACTCACTTTCTCGTATTTATTTAGCTTTACGAATTATATAAGAATTAAAAAATGAACTTTCCAACTATATTAAGTGGATTTGTAATCAAAAACATTTCCCGGCAAAAAAATAATTGATTCGAAACATTAAAGTATAAATTCGAATATTGCTTTAGAGAATTAGGTTGTAGAAATATGTAAGACAAAAAAATGGAAAGAAAATACTTTCTATTGCAGGGTTTGATCACAGTGTAATTTTAATCGTTGTAAATACTCTTAAAAGTTTTTTTAACATAAAAATTGATGCCTCTTGTTATGGCCAAATGTTTCAACTGGTCAAATACGAATCTGTATATCTGTTTTTTATTCTTATACTGTGAGATTTGCTAACACTGAAGACTAGACCATGTACAGTAGCCCCATGGCTTCTTTGGTGCTGACTAACAGCTCACAGCTGACTTCTGACAGTCAACATTTAGGTATACACCTAAATGTTGACTGTCAGAAGTTACAGCTGATAAACACACGTTTTTGCAGATCATATGGTTCAGCGTAGGGATGCAAAATTTGGTCTGGTAACTTTTCAAAGCCGTCAGCTCTCAGATGTGAGCTGTCAGTCAGCACCAAAGAAGCCATGGGGCTACTGTATACTAGGAGACTCCTGTTCTATTCCAGGTCGTACTGATGAAAATAATTAATATATATTGTCTACAGGTTCATCTTAATTTCCACTGCGTTCTAGGCCTGGGTTTGTTGTATTGAGTATACTGTCTCAATATATAATAGATTATTAGGGCCAGTTTCATAGTCAAATTTAGTACGCCTCAAGTGCGGCGCTACACAAAATACAAGATGACACCTACCTAAACCAGAATGGAATGGGCCGTTCTCGCATAGGAAACTGGCCCATTCCATTATGGTTTAGGTAGGTGTCGTCATGAACTTAGTGTAGCGCCGCACTTGAGGCGTACTAAATTTGACTATGAAACTGGGCCTTAGTCTTGGTGTTTAGAAAGCGACATCACAAATATATGACACCTGATTTAAAAATATAATTAGTTGAGTAAATCAAAATTGAACTAAATATTCAATTTAGTATATAGATTACCTTAAAAAGGATTTGATATAGGAGAACTTAAAATTTTCAACACTTTTTTTCCTGTGCACTGAATCTTACTACCTACCCGCTTAGACTATCTGGATATTTACACTAATAGAGTAAGATAAGAAAGAAATAATTTAGAAGAAAAGTATCCGTATTTCAGTAAAAAGTGGTTGAGAAACCATTTAGGAGTATTATTATTATTATTATTATTATTATTATTACTAGCACCGCGTCTTACTACCCGTTCGGGTTATACGCACTTACGCTAATGTGTAATGGTAGGATGATTGTGAGATGAAATGGAGGACCTACAGTTTAACGGGGAATCTGAACCACGGTGGAGGCCTGGCATTCCCCACATTCACAAGATGTCTTGTCAGAGGTGAAGGAAAGGTTTGGTAATCAGATAAATCTGTGCCGGGACCTAGGATTGAACCCTGGTCGCCAACACAGAAGTCTGACATCTTACCCCTGGACCGCCAGGTCACCTTTAGGAGAAAAAACCCTAATTACACCCAACCTGGATTCAAGTCCCAACCTCCCCGTCATGATCAATCCAGTCTAATGCGCAAACTACCCCTTACACTAGTGCGTGCCCAATGTATCGATAATTTGAGGAAAATTTTTTTGTGAACATAGGGATTTTGATCGGCAAAAAATATTATTGGAATCTTTAATTATATTTTTATTATTATTACACAATTATGTGTGGATCAAACGAGCCCATTCCCCGCAATACACCTTAAAATATGAAACAGTTGGGTGGGGAGGGGGGTTTGATGATTAAATTAATAGCCAGGAATAACTATTACGTGCTTGACAATTATCTTAGTGTTTCCCGAAACCAAACACGAAACACAGTTCACAACCTCGTTATTACTTAACTAGACCGACATTAATCTCCACGAGGAGTAAGGGTGGAAGTCTGTCCTCGCGAACCATTCACAGGCAATACGAACACACGGTTATGCCCACAATACAGTCTACTCTTAAGGACCCCGGTCCACTCTAGTTTACAATACTCGACTGAGTAACCTCACTGACTGTTTGCAACCGACCACTCTGAATGATGGTCAGTGATACCAATGTAGAGAGAATAGCAGGTGACGCCAGTTGGAGAAAGACATCTGATTGGCTGAGAGAGTGACGTCACTCGTACACTAGCCAGCGCTTGAAGCCGTATTCTCACGTGTCTCTTTCAACGAATCATTTCAAGTGATTCATTTTTAATTAAAATAGAAATTAAAGGAATTTGTTCACATGTGTAACTTATCATAATGATCATGTTGAGAATAATTAACAACTGTTTAATTTACTAAAATGGCACCACGTGCTGTTTTATTTTATATAACTCACTACTTATATTCCACAGATATTCAAATCGTCTGTACCAGTCTAAAAATGGGCTGGTTTGTTCGTCTCACCACTTATATACAATTTTTGAGAAATCTTACAACACAATGTCTGTAAATATATATGAAAATCTTTACATTTAAATAAAAATGAATTCATTAATTCCTGTACGTGTTCACACGGTTAATTTGGTCTTGATTTTACAATGATGATAGTTAACATTGAAGAAAAGTATAACCCCTTTTCACTTTTAATGAGACTGAAATAATAACTCAGCCTATTGAAATGAGTGTTTGGACGTTCATTTTGTATTAATCTTCAGTGAATCACTGAAAATGACACGTGAGAACATGGATTAATAGCTTTAAAGAAGGTAAATTAAATATTTTCAAAATAATTATTGCTATAAATTATAATATCACGTTTGGGAACAATAAACATATTAATACATATTTAAAATACACACCAATAAATGAAATACTGAAAAAATTACACTTAACTTATTAAACTATGTTAAAAATTACCTACATGTTGGAACTATTGTATTAACACTGGCAACATTCGATGTGTTTTGAAGTTCTTGACATCTTAGTTAACTTTCCATTTAGCACCGGAAAGATCAAAGTCACTATCGGCAAAATGAATGAAACATATTCGAGCAAAATTGGTATTAATTGTGTCTTTGCTTTTGAGGTCCCATGTGCGGAAAATTTCTGTATCCTTAAGAAAGGAGTAGAAATATATATTCTTACCCTTGCAGTTTCGTTGATTATTTACACAGAGTGCAACAGCAAAGCTTGGCATTTTGTTTGTCTGTTTGAAAACAAATGTAATTAAAATTGAAGAATGTACACAAATAAATTAGCAAAAAGCCTGAGAGTCTGATTGTTCTGCAATTACTTGTATCTTATATTATATAAAAGAAAAACTATTATAAAATAATAAACAGCTTGAGAAGAACAATACAACTACATACAGTTAGCATTCATACATATATTTAGTATTATAGTCACTGTTATTGAATAATTAACTAGAACATCCCCGCTGTATTTTATATTAGCATATTAAAACAGATACTTTAGTGGTAAACATAATAAAGTGACTAACTACACACGAAATAACCACTACCAGGCAAACACAATTAAATAAATAATCATAAAGATAAATGAAAGGACCGCCCTAAAGACATGGGCCGCACCAGTGTAAAGAGAATAGATAGGTAGCGCCAATTGGAAGAATTGGTTGATGTCATTGCTTACGTCAGCCACGAAACTACGTCACCCATTACACAGCAGTTAGTAGTATTTCGTGCAGTCCATGTGTTTCGGACGGTCCTTTAACTTATCTTTATAATGATTTATTTATTTGTATTTTCCTGGTAGTGTTTATTTCGTGTGTAGTTAGTTACTTTATTATGTTTACCACTCGAGTATAAGTTTTAATAGGCTACTATAAAACACAGCAGTGATGTTCTAGTTAATTATTTAGACATTTTATTTACTACATTTATTTAATAGTAATAATACTTAACACCACGTCTTACTACCCGTTTGGTTTATACGCTTATTTAATAGTAGTTACTATAATAATAAATATGAATGCTAAATGTATGTAGTTGTATTGTTCTTCTCAAGCTGTTTATTATTTTATAATAGTTTTTCTTTTATATAATATAAGATACAAGTAATTGCAGAACAATCAGACTCTCAGGCTTTTTGCTAATTTATTTGTGTACATTCTTCAATTTTAATTACATTTGTTTTCAAACAGACAAACAAAATGCCAAGCTTTGCTGTTGCACTCTGTGTAAATAATCAACGAAACTGCAAGAGTAATAATATATCTTTCTACTCCTTTCTTAAGGATACAGAACTTTTCCGTACATGAGACCTCAAAAGCAAAGACACAATTAATACCAATTTTGCTCGAATATACCTCATTCATTTTGCCGATAGTGACTTTGTCATTTCTGGTGCTAAATGGAAAGTTAACTAAAATGCCAATAACTTAAAACAAATTGAATGTTGCCAGTGTTAATACAATAGTTCCAACACTTAAGTAATTTTGAATATATTTAAATAGTTTTTTAAGTACAATTTATTCAGTTTTTCTCATTTATTGTTGTGGAATGATGGCTGAAGAATCCCTATTTTGTAATAACCGGGAGGTCCACTGAATTTAGCAACTCAACATAACTATTATTTATTGTTTCACACGCACAAAGAGAGGACCCTGTTTGGTCTCTTCATTTTGGACAACAATAAAAAACCTACAGGCCCATGGCGATAGAAAATGACAACAACAAAAACAAATGAGCATAGCAAAAAATCCTGCATAGTTGCACAAACTGTGTCGTATTTATCCTCAAATTCTTGCCTATATCCTTCATTTTCAGTAGTTGAATCTAGATCAGTTTGTTCAATTTTCAATTTAACTACCTGAAATTTGTTCCAGATCTCACTTAATTCCTTAGAACGCACCTTTACTTCATTTATGCTTGTATTTCTTTCATTAAATTGATCTATAAATGTTTGCATACGTGTGAGACTTCCACTCAAAACACCACGATTTCTGATTAGTGATTGTTATAGCGCCATAATTATTTAAAAACATTCATGAAATTCCAGAGAATAAGACATGCACAGACATACCCTATGCAAAAAAACAACCTTTTTTTTAAACTTATAAGTTAACTTGCTTTAGTTGTGAGCATGACACTGCTCGTTGGGATGAAAACTCACTATTAAGTTGACTTGCTATAGCTGGTCAATTGCGTGACGTCACAATGTGTTTGCGCGCGTGCGCTCTCTCAGTCTACAATCTACGATGGTTGATTGTAATGTTTATATTCAGCTACGTTGAAACAATTCACAGACGTCAATACTTATTATTATTAGAACCAGTGAATAAATGTAAAATAGAAAATAGTACTCTAAATAAACGTTTGAGATACACATCTTATTGCTATACTCGTGAGACTATTTCCCTGATAATGCTATTTATGTGACTTGCTCACAAATCACTAACGACACTGTAATCTAGTCACTCGTTTTCTTAACTATCCGGCCCGGAGGACCAATGTTCGGGAGTGACGGCTGAGGAATCCCTATTTGTAATAACCGGGAGGTCCACTGAATTAAGCAACTCAGACTTAATTATTATTTATTGTATCACACGCACAAAGAGAGGACCCTGTTTGGTCGCTTCATTTTGGACAATAAACAAAAAAAAACCTACAGGCCCATGGCAATATAAAATGACAACAACAAAAACAAATGAACATATCAAAATGCAAAGATACACAATACACAACACTGGAGATTAATACTAAATGAACGTAAGAATACTAATTTCATTATACTGAATTATTATTTCACGCTTTCATTAAAAGTTAAAAGAAGTTATACTTTTACTAATTGTTAATTATTATCATTATTGAAAAATGAAAACAATATTAACCGTTTTAACACGTACAAAAATTAATTAATTCGTTTTTATTTAAATGTAAAGATTTATTTAGATATTTACAGACAATACATTGTGTTTTCGTAAGATTTCTCAAAAATTATATTTAAGTGGCAAGACGAACAAACCGACCCATTTTTGAACTGTTAAATACATTTTGAATATCTGTGGAATATAAGTAATAAGTTACACATGTGAACAAATTCCTTTAATTTCTATTTTCATTAAAAATGAATCACCTGAAATTATTCATTGAAAGAGACACGTGAGAACACGGCTTCAATCGCTGGCTAGTGTACCGAGTGACGTCACACTCTCAGCCAATTAGATGTCTTTCTCCAACTGGCGCTACCCTCTATTCTCTCTACATTGGAGCGCACGACATACTACGAACTGCTGTGTTCTGGGTGACGTAGTATCGTGGCTGACGTAAGCTATGACATTAACCAATTCTTCCAAATGGCGTTACCTATCTATTCGCTTTAAATTGCATAAATTATATTATATTTAGTTACAGTACACATTACAGCTATTTGATATATTATATCAAATTTAATAGGTTAAAATTCAGCATAATAAGTCTGCGTATTACTAATTGATATTGGGAAAATATCTGAGTGTTTGATAGCAAATTAGCTGAAAGAAAAACTATTTTAGCATCGTTTTTAAATTGTTATAAATGTTAGGTTTAGGAATTAAATATTATTAATTTAAAGCCATTACTTCACATAGGACAAAATTAATGTGTTTATTAGAGCAAGAATTAGTCAATAATAAGTTTTATGTCATATTTATTTTAGATTTTAGTTTTCTTCAAATCAGAACTAAACTTATTAAGTTACTTAGAACTCCTTAGTGATAATGCATCTGAATAAACCGATTTGTAAATATTTAACACTTGTTTGGTGAATATCTCAATTTCTTAGATGGGATAAACCGTAGTGGAATGAGAGAAAATTTAATTTATATTAGTCTTTAAAATAGTTATTCTAATAAAAAATTACCCATTTCTTGATCACATGGTCTGCCTTATCAATAGTGCATTAGATCGTAGTACCAGTGACAGGGATATTTGGGTCAAATTACTTTAAGGTGTATGGGGGCTTATTTTCTCTAAATGGTTGTCCACTTTTCCTCCACGAAAGTTTACCTTCCTAATCCCTACAACAATAGCATAATTTAATACTGCGTACGTCTTGAACGAGTAACAATGTACAGTGCATCGAATATTACTTAAAATACGAGTAGTGTAAATATTTTCAATTGACACAACTTTTATTATTTATATCGAACTAATTTTTTTATTTATAACAAAAATCAATAAACAACAGAAGAGAAAAGTATGAACAGAATAATTATTTGCCTTTCATTCATATTGAGTTCTATAACTACCCTAATATTGATTTAGATTATAAGATTCAAACCAAAAAGGGAGACCTACTTCATAAAATTATATTAAATTTATCTTAGTTTGGACACTTAGGTCGGCACCACTATTGCAGGGATTGTAAAACATTTTCCTCCAAAGTAATGAACTCTCCAGGTTTATAAATTTCCTGTCAACAATGTGTATCACACCCGGTCTGTCTAAAAATATTCCCTTTCATCTTAATTTGGAAGTACAGTAAAAACCCCGTTACAGCGATCTCCAGTAGTTGGAAATTCCGGATAATCAGAACAAAATTTTCGGAAAAGAAGTCGAATAAAATATATTGTATTGGTAACAAAGTCAAAGTTAAAAAATAATTGAAATATACATTGATGATAAGTGCTCTATATTTACATGTTGTAGTCAACCAAATGTGTGTTCCTGTAACTAAAAATAAAATGAAATATTTTGGATGTAAAATTATTTGTACATGTTATAGATCAGTTTTATGAATGTACATTTCATAAAACTCATTCAACTGTAATATAAAATTTGTGAAAATATTCAGTCTCCCCGAAGACCCTTTTATATCCTACCATTTAATCCGAACAGGCCTTGGTCCCAATTAGTTAGGATTAACGAGATTCTACTGTTATGATGAAAGTGTGTAATCTCTACAAATACATATACACATATCCTTCTTAATATATCAAGGCAGTAGGACAAAATTGAAGCCGCAGTGATGCCTCGTGCCAAGAAAATCTTCTTGTGGGCTGCCCCACGCTGGGCACGCGTATCATAAGTTCATCAGCTGCGACTACCAGCGTGGGTTATTCAATAGTTTAATAGCATCTGTGAGAACCATTAGTTTGATTTTAAGCTACTAAGGTATTTATAAACTTTCTATCATGTTTGACCAACCTGTCTGACAAAAATCAATTTCACCAGCATCGGTAGGTACACCGGCTAACTGTCTGGATGATAGTCCAAATTGCAGGTGATGAGGGGTTCGGGGTTTGTCTACCAACCAAGGGTAATGAGAGTGGTTTTCCCCCTCAATTTCTCATTTTGCACAAATTCGGGTACATTTCCTATGAATTCTACTCTGCTGATCTCTATCCAGGTTGCGTAATTAAAACGCCTATGTCCTTGTGGATTGTAAGACGTAATGGGAAATATATCAGTTTATATTGCATTATTTAGTTTATTTGGACAACTTTTCGCTCTCAACCTTTGTAGACGCCATTTGGAGACAAATATATATTGGTCCAAATATAGGTAACCTGCACTCTCTACATTTTCTAAAACAAATCCAATTTGTTTGATATTTTTTTCAAACAATTACAAATGAGTGAGAGTGTTAAAGCATACTACATAATGTATTCAGCATTAGTATTGGCAGATAAATGAAGGCCTGGAAACAGCTATAGCTAGGAAGTGATGGTAAATGCTCATTGACTCCTTTGTAAATAAAAAACAACAGAGACTTAATCAAAACACAAAAAACTTAATATAACCATGATTGAGAATAGCTCTATTTGATATATTTACTACTACCACTAATATTATTACTATTACTTCTTTTATTATTGATTTTGATAGATTCTGTATACTGATTTAAGGACCCACGTACTTGAAAGGGAATATCCTCATTTTGTGGTATTTATTTTGGGAATGACACTACTGATACACACAAAAAAAACTAAAATCATATCAGAACTATCCTAAATTATCTTTTGTTGTTTAAAGAAGCTTAAATCTTTTTCTCAGTAATCACCAGGACGAGCTAATTTAGCATTAATATTATTTAAATTAAACAGTTTTATGCGTGTTTTTAAATTTACAAAACTTAAAATTAGGACTGTGCCTATTCCAATACTCATGGAATCGACTGGTATCGCAATCATCGATACAATACACTAAAAATCTCGATACCACTCAAACGGTTGATTTGAACGTCAGTGGCTAGACGTTAGTTACTCGTGGTTTTTGCTCTGTCCTATTATTCTGTTCGCTCAGCTCTAAGCTCAATATAAACAAGCCATTACCTTGCAGCTTATAAACATGGTCACGGTCGACACAAGCTCGATTTTCATTTATCGAAGGAAACTGTATTTCGAAAATCAACCTTAAAGAGAACATTTATTTTGTATTGAAATAGTCGAGCACATATTCACTTCATAAGGTCGATTTTCCTCAGCGCTTTGGCAAGGGAATGGTAAGCAAATGAATCGGCCAGCTCGCAGTTGCTTCTTATTTTGTCGCTAGACTTATATTATTCGAATGGTTTTAAAATAATCCACATAAAATATTCATCTTTTATTAATCGACTTTAACTATTGTTAGCATCGTCACCTTCAATTTCGATAGTCTTCATAACCAGTGTCGCCGATATAGCTTTTATTCTAAATATCTTTTCACGAGGAAAATTATTAAATTTATTTAATAGATATTGTGAAACGATTCAAAAAATGTCAAAAGTGAAAGCATAAAAGCTTTTAAATTTTAAAAAGGCTTTGAGTAAACAAAATGTCAAAGTTTTTTGAGTCCATCCGCAAATATTATCGTCAGTCATGTCATTTATGAGTTTCAAGGTTAATTCCGTTTCCGTATTCCATTCGCTTCGCTTCGTACTTGAGATCTTTTTTAAAATTAAATTCCAATAAACTGATAAACATTTTCTCTTGTTTTCCTTTTTTCTGAGAATATTTTCACAATGGAACGTTTAAAAAGTGAAGTGGTGCAGTATTTTGATATATGTGAATGAGATGTGGACTATGTTGTTTGTAAATTCTGTAAACGCAAAATTGTGTGGGTTGTAAAGACGCATACCACTTCCAACATGTCTTAACATTTAAAAAAATTAGGACTGTGCCTATTCCAATACTCATGGAATCGACTGGTATCGCAATCATCGATACAATACACTAAAAATCTCGATACCACTCAAACGGTTGATTTGAACGTCAGTGGCTAGACGTTAGTTACTCGTGGTTTTTGCTCTGTCCTATTATTCTGTTCGCTCAGCTCTAAGCTCAATATAAACAAGCCATTACCTTGCAGCTTATAAACATGGTCACGGTCGACACAAGCTCGATTTTCATTTATCGAAGGAAACTGTATTTCGAAAATCAACCTTAAAGAGAACATTTATTTTGTATTGAAATAGTCGAGCACATATTCACTTCATAAGGTCGATTTTCCTCAGCGCTTTGGCAAGGGAATGGTAAGCAAATGAATCGGCCAGCTCGCAGTTGCTTCTTATTTTGTCGCTAGACTTATATTATTCGAATGGTTTTAAAATAATCCACATAAAATATTCATCTTTTATTAATCGACTTTAACTATTGTTAGCATCGTCACCTTCAATTTCGATAGTCTTCATAACCAGTGTCGCCGATATAGCTTTTATTCTAAATATCTTTTCACGAGGAAAATTATTAAATTTATTTAATAGATATTGTGAAACGATTCAAAAAATGTCAAAAGTGAAAGCATAAAAGCTTTTAAATTTTAAAAAGGCTTTGAGTAAACAAAATGTCAAAGTTTTTTGAGTCCATCCGCAAATATTATCGTCAGTCATGTCATTTATGAGTTTCAAGGTTAATTCCGTTTCCGTATTCCATTCGCTTCGCTTCGTACTTGAGATCTTTTTTAAAATTAAATTCCAATAAACTGATAAACATTTTCTCTTGTTTTCCTTTTTTCTGAGAATATTTTCACAATGGAACGTTTAAAAAGTGAAGTGGTGCAGTATTTTGATATATGTGAATGAGATGTGGACTATGTTGTTTGTAAATTCTGTAAACGCAAAATTGTGTGGGTTGTAAAGACGCATACCACTTCCAACATGTCTTAACATTTAAAAGTTCATGAAGCAGAAGTGCTTACAAAATGAGGATTTATTTAATTTCATGTTGAATGGTATCGAGTATTGGGGAGATGAATTGATAGTATTGAGCATGATATCGGAATCGTGAAAAGTAGGTATTGGCTCACCACTACTTAAAATGTAACTTTTTTCTGTTATATGGATAACTTGAGACTTTTTTACCTCAATTCTGGCTTAAGCCACATCTTAAAATATTGTAATTATTGCGAGATTTCGGAACGTCTTCAAAATGTTTTTGAGCTCTATTAAGCGGCCCCATTATGTTACCTATTCAAATAATCCCAATAGTCGCGTTGGCAGAAATAAATTTATCATTAGGTTTTAAAACATTCTAATCAGCCATTACACATATAATATTGTGAAGGAAGAGTATTACATATTGCCTATTAATTGCTGATTACATGAACGCTCTGTGGACCAGTTTAACTATGTCGAGGCACTCAGCTAACTGTTGTGATTGTTCTTAATGTTTCAGCTGGCCTGTACCAGGGAAGAATCGCTCAGGAGGAGCTTATCACATGGCTATACTTCCCAGTGGCATTCTTAGAGTCGTCGTCGGATGGCCACTTCATTGAGGTGGACCACGCGACTGTTAGAGTACTCGCGGCAGGAATGGATCCCAAGGAAGCGACTCTTGGAGGAACCACCGTACTGCTGGACGTGTATCAGGTGGTGGACTCACGACCTGGCACGTCTACGGAGGGAAGACTTCTTCTTGAGAGAAAAGCTATTCATCTGGTGGTGTCAACCCCTAAGTGGATAGAGATTGATGTAACCTCCGCCGTCAAGTCATGGGTGAACGTGAACTCTACCAATCTAGGTTTAGTACTTGAGTGCCAAGATTGCGTGAGACGAGGCCTTACACTTGTTCCTCAAGGTGCTCAAAGCTTAATACCTGTGCTTAACGTTATAACGAATATACACGTGGGCAGCATCCGCGATAAAAGGTCCACCGAAAAGGACACGTTCGACCAGCATACGACCAAGAGAAGCGTCTGTAGGAAAGATCAGCGGTGCTGCAGACACACTTTGGAAGTTGTATTCAAAGATTTGGAAGGTTTTGACTTTATTGTTCAACCGAAGAAGTTTGACGCAGGGTATTGCAAAGGGAAATGTCCTCCAAGGTTTAATCCAGCTAATCATCACGCCCTTATTCAGAGCCTTATTTGGAAAAAAAATCGTAAGCGAGCTCCTAAGATTTGCTGTGCTCCTCACAAACTATCTGATCTTGAAATACTACACCGTGATGAAAATGACCCAGCCAAGTTAAAAGTGACGAAGTTAACCCAAATGAGTGTCGTGGACTGCGTGTGTACGTGAAAAAAAAAACAAAGAAAGTAAAAACGATTATAATGTAGTCAAGACATATTATTAGTGATTCGGCTGTCTTCATTTACCAAAGTGGTCAAATAAAGTTTACTCCTTTAATGACGCATCCAAAGATTTTTTTTAATTATATAGAACTTTACTATTTAAATATTATTAATATTTTATTTTCAAGCATAGACGATATTTATGAAAAATACGGGTTTCAGCGGGAAAAGATAGTGATACAGAAAATCTTTTAATGTGTTTCTCAAACTTGAACTATTCGTAGATTCATTCTTTCACTTGATTACTCTATCGTGTTTTAGAATATAACTATCTGTGATATTATGGTTTTAATAAAAGTGATGTATTGTATATTTTTCTACACAATCTGTGTACTATTTATTAGTCAAAAAGTATTATACTACTTTTGAATGACGGTTTGAGAAAGAGATCTTAGATTTTTAATAATTTAGTCTCACTTAAATTTGGATTAAAATTAATTTAATGTCTAGCATTATACTGTATGTATTTTTATAGCCTTTTCATACCGACATTATATACCATGGACCCATATATTGGTTGATTATGAAACAACGTTTATCTTTATGTTTTTTAATAAATAAAGCGCTTCCTTGTACTTCAAAAACGTAACCATAAATCTTTAGACTGAGAAGATTCACTTAGTTACATTTAATTTATTTTACTACTTTATATGTCTATAGAATAAGTACAGAGTATTATTTTTTTATTTTTTATCGATGTTTTGTTATAATGAATAAAAAATTGGACAACTTATGTTGTTAGTGGAACTTTTTCAATGTATTTACCACTACAGTTCAACCCTAGCACATACGACACAAAAGTAGGCATATACTTATGTGTATAATGATAAGTTAAAAATAAATCTTATTTATGGTTTATTATAAAAAGCATTTCAGTAAATAATTCACTGGAGGGAGGGAGAACGGAGGACCATGAGCTTTGAGATCAATGTGGCCAACACTTCCAGATAGTTAGAAATTTGGGACGGCTGCTAGTTCTGAGTTTTAGTTTTGTAGGATATATTTTATAGTAGTTAGGAAGAGGGGAATATAGCCCATACAATACTTTCTCTATACGCGTAACCTCGCCTCATCACCTTCTCTGTGGCAATGGTTTTTTCCCGGTGATATCCTCCCCTTCTTGTGGTGTTTCAGGATGGGTGACGTCATTTGGACAATTTTGTTCAATTCTGTTGGAGCTTTAAGCCTCCCCCTTCTTGGTATTTTCCCGTCACAATGCTAGTTACTGACCTGGTGGTTTGAATTTCCCCTTCTTACACCTCTTTTACTTCCTCCAAATTCATTCTGGTTATTTCCATGATGACATGGACGTTAATGACCTTGTGTCCTCTATCCTTCCTTGAAAGTCACTACGGTTTTCCAACGGGTCCCGTGGCTGTGTGCAGGCTCATGGGGCCTAGGGACTTCCTAATTTTATGTAGTTCGGGTTTGATGGGGTACCTGGTCAGAACATTTTGTGGTGGATATCAGGCTGAACACCTTCTCTGACCAATTTCTGAAGTAGACTGAACAAAATCTTTGCGTAAACAAGGTTCCCCCTTCTCATTGCGTGATGACGTCACGATTGTGTAACTGGGTTTTTTCCATGATGCCTTTACGATCTAATATAGAACTTGGTAACCTACTTGCAGTCTGTACGTCCTTGATGAAGTCCTCCTGGTACCAGTATAGCGGCTCAACGTGCTGAAACATGATTAAAGTAGACAAACAAATGGCATTGTCACATCCCTGAGAACGTAATTCAGGTGACAGTATGGCAGGATAAATATGTTGAGAGGAAAACATCACCCAGAATGTCACAACCCTAAGTTATGCTTACTAAGTGTCCAGGGTTATTTCTCGATCAGAGAACTTCTAGCAACGCTGTGGTATACTTTTATTTGTCTTTAATATACATACCTCTGGCTGCTGTGGACAGAAGCCATAACCCATTTATAAAAGAATAACAACTTTGTCATTTGAAGAAAGATTACCTACGTATATTATAAACAATGTAAATTGGTCTTTGCAACTGTTACGTCACATAATTAAATAAATACAAACTACTAGGTTCTATAATTAATAATAATAATATGATCCAAGTCATAATTTTTCAGTTTGGTGAGTATGTTATGTGAAAAAAACCCAATATAATTCCCACATTTTTATTTAAAATCAGCACTTTACATTTTTACACAAATGTCGCATATAATCGTTAAAATATGTTTCTAAAGTTTATATTAGATGTGTTAGTAATATGGTTTTTAGTTCCCAGTCCAAAATGCAAAAGTCCAAACTGATGACTCTACGCGTTTAGTAGGTAGCAATGATAAGATCCAAGTTTCTGATGTGTGTTTCAACCGTAAGCTGTTCGAGATCGATGACATCCATGGTCCCCGTTAGCGTCTCGTATGCATCCACTACGAGTGTGTCGATCAAATCGTTACAAAATCTGGTGACAGGTGTCGATCACATATCCCGGTGTGAACTCAATAAAACTTCAAACGTGCATGCTCTAGAATTAACTTGAAAAGTTTGTCTTTACTGATCGCAGAAGACCTATTATAAACAGCTCCAATCATCTTTTTGGAAAGGACATAAACCCAATTAAAAATAAATTATACGACACAATAGCACAAACTTTCTCATATATTTTGTATTATAGCATCGAACAAAATTTTCAAAAAATAGGTTTTTAGTAAGCTTAGCTAAAATAAATTTTACTCATAAAATTAAACAAATCATCCTGTTAATCACAATAATCTCTCTTTATATATAACTTTTAAACCGAATTGTTCTAAAATATTTAACGAAATTCATATTTTCAATGATACATTATTAGTAAACTTCACTAAAACTATGTGAATGTAAAGGTAAAAACTTATTTTTTATCATGAAAAACTACTAAAAGATTCCAATTTTGAATTCAATCTTCAAGGTCCATTTCTAAAACACTTTTTTAAAGTAAACTATCCTTAAATTAAAAGATTTTACGCACGTAAAAGATGCACTATTATTGATAGGAAAAATAGCCTCCCGATAACAAAATTGAACCAAATCGTTTAAAATTTTTTTTTAAATATTCAAATTAAAGAATATCAGTCATTAGTAAACTATCCAGAAAGGGAACTTTCCCCTAAAATTAGTATATAGCTTTATTTGTCATGTTCATGACAAACACTCACCAGACATACCTTTAGGAAAAATATCTCAATGGGCCTTTTCAAAATAATTCGAATTTTGAAAACTCACTCCTCATTAAAATACCCTTTATCTCATTTTAAACCAAATCAAATTATACAGGGCTATTTGTCTCAAACACTCCCAAGATACTTATTTGGAACCAAATAGCTAGGGCAGATTTAAAAATATTTACTATTATTGAAATGTCAGTAATCAGCAAACAGCCCATAAATGAGTTTTTACCTCAAACATAAATATACACTTTTAAATTTCATGTCAAACAGTCTTTAGATGCCCATTTTAAACCAAATCGTTAAGATTATTTGTAAAATAAATCAAGTTTAAAAAAAATTAGTCATCAGTAAACTATCCATAAATGAAATTTTACCCCAAAAACAAATATACAGTGTTAATGGCTATGTCAAACATTCCCAAGATAACCCATTTGAAACGAAATCGTTAAGGTCATTTGTAAAATATTTCAAGTTTTTTGAAAACAGTCATCAGTAAACTTTTACCAATGAAATTTTACCCTGAACACAAGTAAACAGTGTAATTTGTTTTGTAAAACGTTACCTAGGTACCCATTTGGAACGAAATTGGTATATCCATTTTTAAAGTATTTTAAGTTTTTGAAAAATTAGTCATTGGTAAACTAACCTTAAAATTTTTTTGCCCTAAAGCCAATTATATTTGTCATGTCAAACAAATCCAGGATATACATTTTTAAACATTATTATTAAAGCCTTTTTCGAAAAATTTGGAATTAAAAAAAATATTCATCAGTAATCTACCCTTAATTGAAGGGCTAAGTTAGAATTTTTTTATGATATAGCCCTTTAATATATAAATTTCAAGTTTGAACAAAATCTGTTAAACAATTTTGAATCCGTGGATAGGGATAGACAGACATACATAATTGTAAAATCCACTTTTTGTGTTTGTGTCAAATAAAATGTAAACAATTGTCATAATTTCTAGATCGATTATTTTGATGATAACAATACTTTTTTTGGAAAGTAAAAATATTGAGCTATCTCTTCTAGAAACCGGCCTCCTTCAAAAGCTGTCGCAGCTTGGTGTAAAGTACAATACAGATAATAACTGTGCTAAGCACTATAATGTTGCCGTTGTGGAGAAGACTGGTGGAAAACGCATCAACTAAGAGCAATATATACGTACCATATATATCAAGCTCGATCTGATGTTGCTGTTGTCAGCCATAATACTGGGCTCTTCACTACAAGTTGCGCAAACAAATACATAGATCAAGCCCAGAAAAATTTACTAAGCTAGTAGAAGATCTAAAACGCTGAAAAGTATATCTCCCCCGAAAGGAACGCGAGGAATCACAACGGGATTCAAATTATACCAAATCCAACAAAAAAAATTCCAAAGCCAATTAAGAAAATAAATACTGTTTATGGTGTATATTCCACCACGCCCAAACATTCGTGATGAAGATTAAAAAAAGTTTACTTGATAGTCTCCAAAAACTGAAGGAAAAACTACAAGACATCAAATGTCAATCTAGAGCTCAGAATGATTCTGAACTGTAGTTAGAAGAAAGTAGGAACCGCTTGATATCGTCTAAATTTGGATTAGTCTGCAACCATCTTGTAGCAACTTGCTGACAGAATATAGTAAACCAATGTTTATATACTGATCTACAGCAACAAACCACGATATAATACGGAAGAGAAAATGAACATAAAACTATAGAAACATTGGGTGCGACTCTAAAAGCTCATGGTGAAAGATGCGTTCTCTTCGTTGACCATAAATGGGTATTTATTGGTGATACACCAGATAGCTTGATCGGGAATGATGAGATAGCGAAAGTGATTTGTTCATCCTTAGCCGTTGATGAGTCCTGAATTTCCCATATGAAAAGTTAACAAACACAGAAAAATCGACTGCATAAACAGACGATATCAGTAATATTTTCAAATCCAAAGTCAGCTGCATATAAAATGACGCTTCTACTACCTTTTTTATAATATGGCCACCAATTGAACCATATGTATGCGTGATGATCATTTCTGGAAATAAATGATTGTCAAGCTAATAGCATTTTATATGGACTGTTTGCTTTCTGAACTTGTAGATCCTTATATTCAAGTTTAATGCTTATTCACAATTCTTACTATATTGTGTCGGGATAAGTGAAGATCTCTCATTATCATGCCAAAGCAAGTACCAAGACTTGTTATCCAAGTAAACAAGGTGACTCATCAGTAAACAAACACATCTAGGCTGTAAATTCCTTTCATTTGAATCTGTTGTATTTTAAAGTATGGTTTATTATGTATTGTAGTAATGTAAGTACTATAATTACTAATGGCAAAGTGTTTTCGATAATGGTCCCACTAATATTTCTAATCATTGTGATACTGAACAAAAATTTAGTACTCAATTGATGAAATTTAGTGTGGCAAAAAAAGAAATGAGGTTATAAGCAAATTAATGTATTACATGAATAAAGTAATCCCATTTTTAACTTTCATGTACTAAATATTTAGTTCAGAGGGAATTTATTTTAATATAACTTGTAAAATTATTATTTATTTGTGAACACCACTTTTTTTAGATTATTCCTTTGGTTGAATATTAGCTTTGTATATCATGTGTCATTCATGACCCAATTTTGCTTAGCTAGTGTGAAAAAACTACATCTTGTTATGCTTCTGATCGGATGCAATGGAAAAATGATTGACACTATCGATTAGTCTATATGAGGAAGGGAAATTACTATAAAATTTAAAATAAGATAGTGATATCACGTCTTTGGGCTGTCCCTATGATTAGACTTAGATTAATATAGTTGTTAATAAGCTAAGTATTTACTTTTAACAGACAGATTTGGTTGTTCCTAATTTAAATGTAATGTAATCTACTGTCTTATACATATTTTTACCGTGTAAAACTTGATTTTAATTGAAGTGGTATCACTTTTGTTTTAAAGGAATTAAAGTACCTGGAATTCTGTTAGATCTTTTAATATACAGGGTGGCCCACGGAAAAGTAGCCCGCCTCCTATATCCAGGAGGCGCCTCACTCTGAATTGGAGGAGGTCAATCCCCTTCTACCCAATGTATAGAGAATAGAAGGTAGCGCCAGTTGGAGAAATACATCTGATTGGCTGAGCGTGTGACGTCACCCAGTACACTA
>CABFOV010007416.1:11304-28584 GCA_902141375.1 Timema poppense
GGGGGGGGGGGGAGTTAGTATTCGAGAAAAGATTTCTACGAAAGAAAATAAGGCATGCACATTCTATAAACCTAATTATTAAAAACAAAGTATTAAAATAAAAATAATGTTATCCAAAATGTGCCACCCTCTAAAGCCACCACCCTTAGGCCCATGCCTAGTGGGCCTATATTGTAAATCCGCTTTTGACAGTCGATTCTCTACATAGTTAGGAGATTAAGGAGATAATTAACCAGCACTGTGACCCCTTCAAATGGTTGGGTTGCATCCCAGGTAAATATTACATTAACTTGACACATAACCACAACCCAATGATTTATTATCCTCGGAGGATTCATCTATCTTTGCATGACCCTCTGAGAACTAAGATTATAAGAATGAAAACAAGGTCACCGGGCCTTCAAGGTGGGTAAATATAGTGGTCATAATGGAAAAGACAAATGGAGACCTTCACTTAAGTTTGAACCCGAAGGACCTAAACAAAGCCCTTCAAATAAAACACACTCTCACTCCATCCCCTGATGAACTTCTGGCTGAACTCAATAAATAACAAGTTTTCTCTATTTTTGACACGATAAATGGGTTTTGGCACTTTATCCTGGGTGAGCCAAGCGCTGCATCTTAACGACACCTTTCAACAAGTTATAAATTCGAGTGTATGCCTCTTGGCCCGTCAACTGCATCAGAGGTCTTAGCAAAAAAAGGTTGCAGGAAATGTTCACTGGATTAAAAGGGATGACTATATACTTTTATGATGCCATCATTTCATGAAAATACGACACGAATATGTAAGAATTATTTGACAGGGTGTGACAGAATGGAATCCAATTTAATCCAGAGAAATCAGAGTGTTTACAGAAAAAGGTTGAATTTGTTGGGTTTTGAAAAGGGGCTTTGAAGTCACTGATAGACACAACCAGTCAAATGAAATCCTTCTATGTCCACAATCAAAAAAAGAGTTTCTCCATTTTCTCAAATTTGTCAAATGTGTGAATAGATTTAATCAATATGCCTCAGAATTAAAAGCTTCTCTTAAGGAATTGACCAAAAAAAATCCCCTATTTGGGCAACCAAACATGAAAATGAATTCATCTTGATTAAATTCACTATTGCCATTCTTTTATCACTGGCTGCCAAATACCCTAAGGTGTGACGCGTCAAGTTACGGGTTGTGAGAATGTATGCTACAAAATGAACAACCTGTGGCTTATTCTTCAAGAACCATTACAAGGTGTGAACAAAATTATTCACAAACAAAAAGAAACACTAGCCATATTGTATGCCCGTGAAAAATTTAACTACCAAGTGTATTAGTGTTCTCTCTGATAACAAAAACCTGATGTCAATTTTTCAAAGCGAAATGTGTAAAATTTCTTCCAAGACTTCCTTCGGCTTCGCTTACAGGCCTTGATGAGAGTTACACTCCATGCAAGCAACTTATTCTGGCTGATTTACTGTCTCACAGACTAGGCGGTGCTCAAAAGCACTTGGCCATTGTCAGTGAACACCTCAATGAAGTTAAGTTTATTCCTTCGGTTTCTTAGATCTCCAAAAAAATGGCTTTACTGCCTTAAATAAGAGTAAAAAAGATCCCAAGTGGGCTTAGTTCAGAAGGTAATCACAAGAAACTGGACCCGAAGTGTTTAGGATATTTGCCAATATAACTATGAATGTATCATCTGTTCTGTAAACAACCGTGCTTGAGAGCTCGAGCTCTCTCTTCTAGTTCTGGATTGTGTGCAGGCGCAAGAACTAAGTAGTGATGGGTCGCTCGTGAGCGAGTCATTCAAATTGAACGACTCTTGAACGAGAGCTGTGAACGAGCGTTTCTCGCTTCTCGAGCGAGTCGTTCCGCCGCCATTACACACTACATCACGCGCTTGATACATTGACAAACAAGGCCAACAGTTTTTACTACACATTTATATTATTATTTGTACACAATAAACGTATGAATGTCAATTGTAAACTTAGATCAATGAAACTACACAGACCTATTACCATAAATATTAGGCCCTGCCGCAAGGAAGCATCAGGCTCCACTCCCCTTTTCCCCCTGTTCATTACTTGTGTCCATGTGACACTTTTCGGGAGACATCGTGCATTAGTTTGATGTTTGTTTACATCTCTTATTTTCACTCATACTCTATCATTATCTCTGCCTACTTTCTTTGCGTTTTCGTTCAGTGTTCGGTTTGATTTAGCTAGTCTTGGCTATCAGCTCATCGCTTCTGCACTATTTCCAACCGCCCTTCTTCGCTGAGCTTAGAAAGTTGTCGTCATTCACGACTCTTTTTTCGCTCTCGTTCATTTGTTCTGGAAAGAGTCAGGAGTTTTTGTCATTCACGACTCTTCTCTCATTCTTTGTTCGATACTACGAAAAAAATCAACTATAGATGCTTACTATCGTTACTAGATTGCAGCACTGCCTACAATATTAAACTAATTTTCTTAACATCAATAGACATAATTCTGTGAATTAGACACTAAAGGCTATATGCTAAGGTTAATTATTATAAATAATATGCGTAAGTAATGAAATTAAAGAATCAAACGCAATAGGCTTCGGATAAATTACTCATAAATCTTAATTTGTTTATAAGTTGAAAGGGAAGGGATTTGCACCCTCGGAACGGAAATTGTGAGAACTATTTAGCGCTCGCTCATCGAGTTATGGAGGGAAAGGGGTGAAGGGATTGGGAGCGATCCAGCCATGCGGTGAACGATATGACTCATATGAACAACTTTCTTTAAGTGAGCGAGCTTATGGGAGCTATCTCACGTCAACGAGCTGGTTCGACCCATCACTAGAACTAGTGGATTAGAGTGATTATTCCTCCCAAGTGTTTCCCCCTACCACGATCCACGAACTAATGACGAAGTGCGCATGCGTCAGTGTGATAGCAGTTTGTGACTTATTAGTTATGAACGCATAAGAAAGACAGGCGCCATCTGTTTTCTCCCATCCATGTTTCCCCGCTGATTTTAATTTGCATTTAAGCCAGTGCTTGCAAGTGAAGGCCCAGACACAGACTCCGTATCCGTAGGTCCGTGGTCCGTACTCCGTGCTCCTGGTCCATAAGAAATTCTACTCGCGATTACAGTCTCAAGATCCGTAATCCCGTGACCGTTTCAACCAATGAGATAGTAAGAGACTTCATCCAATCAAAAAATTCTAAGGAAAATAGTCTACAGCACGAAGCGTGCGTCAAGCAGTCAGGAGTCAGCTGATCAAAGAAACCAAAAACAACTTTGTTGAGAAAACTTCCAGTATTTATATTAAAATATAGGTTAAGAACAATCACAAGAAATATAGTTATAACTTTATTTTAACTATCAAACTTAAAATAATAGGTGTTTGCAAAAGCCTGAAAATGCTAAACAGATCTACGTAGGCCTACTATTATTTTGGATGAAAAATTACTAGTATCGATCATTTATCAATTACAAAAAAATAAACTACACTAGTAAATGGATTATAAACCAAATAATAGGGTTGTTGAACCTACAAAAGGAAAGCCAATATTTCTGATAACTTGGTATTTCTCAGAAAATACTTTCCTAAAAGCCGCTCTTCCCGGGGTGTTTAGCTTTTTAGAAAAATGTTTCTGAAATAGGTCCGCGTGTAGCCATCTTCTCATTTTGTATATGTTTCCATAGCGACGGATTCTATCACTGCTATTCTTTCTTTATTTCAAGGCGCATGCGCATATTTACTCATGCTGTAATTGATAGTCCGTATAAACGAGTCCGTAGAAAGTTAAAGTTGGACAACTTCTACGGAGTAAGGACTTACGGATAAGGACTGTGACCAGAGCAATCTGATATTGTAGATTCGATTTCTTACGGAGCACGGACTACGGATAAGGAGTCTGTGTCAGGGCTTAGATGTTTGTCAGGTCATAGGGACTTACTCCAGAATAATGTAAGTTGTTATTCATTTTCAGCATATACATTTTTTATTGAAATTATATTTAAGGTCTGAATTCTAAAAAATTATGTAAAACTAAGTGAAAATTATTTCCTGGCATTTTTAATTTCACTAACTTAATGTTCTAGTTGATCTTAAATTTGGAATCCGTGGTCGGGCTAGTGATCAATGTAGCTATTATTTTTGCAAACTCATTTGGTGTTTGACTCTTGTAGTTCACCTTTTTATATTCTGCTTAAAATATTATGGCTGGGAATAGATCTTTATGACGCTTTAGTTTAAAGATTAGTAAATTTGGTATGGTTTAGCTTATTAATATTTGTAGTGATATTTTTACTTATAATGATTTTTCTAGAAGTTATTTAGCTTCATAATATGTTCACAATTTATTCTTCAATGTCAGAGACTAAGAGGTAGATGAGTAAACTATTGTTGTGAAAGAGCGTGCAGTGGGGCGCAGTTCTCATGTGTTTGGATTTGGAGGAATTTAAATATTTTGCTATTGTAAATATGGGTCTGTATGGCACTTGATAAAGATCTAATGTTATGAAGCTTTTTGAATGCTGAGGCCTAATTTTATATAATATGTTTTACCCTTTTCTAACACCTATTGCTTATTTTAGAAGTTATATTAATTTGCATTGTGTAAATTTATCTAAATGATTTTGTTCTGAAAATAAACAGGCCTTTTGGTGTTTATCAAATGAATGTATGTATGCCATTACTCTAACTAATTGTCTTAAGCTACCTCTCTCCTGAATTTACCAAGGCTCATATATATATATATATATATAATATCTCATGTTATTGGTTTGTTGGGCCTTGCAACACGAGCTTGATATAATTGAGTTTGTTGAATTAGACTGCCCTGGTGATTACTATTGCTGCTCATGTTTAAATAATGTGTACATCGGCTCGTTATTCGAGCTTACAAATGTTGTAGGTTCAAGTAACTAAGGAGCGTGCACTAATAAGATTGCGAGGGGATACAAAGCAGTTTGTTAAATCTGGTGACATAGGCCTGTGTGTCAAATATGCTAAGGCTAATCAGAGAGAACCATTGATGCAAGTTCCTATATCTAATCGCCCGTGGCAATGGTTAGCCTAATATATACTTAACTTTCAAGCAAAGGACTGTTTGGTGATTTGCGACAGCTACTTTAAGTGGTTTAAGTTAGACCAAATTCCAGATAAAACAGCTCCAACCTTGATCAAAATATTCACATCAAAATTGGCAAGATATGTTATCCCAGAGAGTTATATTCAAGTAAGCAATTCAAGGAATTTGTGGGAGATTTTGGGTTTGAAGCTATAAACTACCGTCCTCTTTACGTAAGGTCAGATGTTCTGGCTGAAAAGGCCGGTAGAATAGCCTACCCTCTTAGAAAGAATAGTAAATTGTAAATGGCACTTTTGTAGTGTAGAAATAGTCTAATTGTATAACTTAGTCTCTCACCGGCACAATTGTTAAATGAAAGAAGACAGAGATACGCTACAAATTTCCTCCCTCATATATGACCCGCCAAAGGAACAAAAGATAAAAGAGAGATTAGAAAAAGCATAGCTGGACTCAAAGAAATATTATGACAAAGATTCTACAACATTATCTATCTTATATGGGAGCTCAAACTGGTCCCCGGTAACTCGAAACCACCATCGCTTGCATCCTTAGCCCACACTCTCAACGATCCTGTCACCCATTGAGTGGTATGATCACCAGTACTCCTCTGATGAAAGACGAGCCCCAAACAACAGGAGCATCTGGGCTCGTTATATCGAAACGAGCGAGAAAATGTGCTAAAGAGTGTAGTTGAAAGACATGATCTCGCGACCTAGAGAGAGTTACAGCAGGCAGCTAGGTTTGAAATGTTTCCGCCGTACCTACTGCTGTATCGCTCCACTCTCACTCCATTTAGTTATGGCCACAATACACCAAAAAAATAGGGGGTATTAGCTGAAGGAAATAATAACACGAAAAAGTAAAAAAATTGCAGGTTAATGAAATATTTGAGTTTTATTCAAAGTAACAAACAGTATTAAAACAACAAGTTGCATGGCCTTACAGGTCTTTTTGAAGTGTGTTGAAAAACAAATAAATCTTAGCAATTTATTACATAGGCAGTTAATTTTAAAAGTTTGTATAACTATATAATATAAACTTGTTTAGAAGAGACCAATGAAATAAACAAAATAGTTGCTATTATTTAAATAACCTTTTTAAATAATATACAAGCTTCTAATTCACTACAGAATCAAGATCAAAATAAAATCAAAAGGATCAAAAGTTTAAATTACCAAATGTTACAAAAATTGTAAATAGCTTAATGAACCTCGTTTGAAAGGTGTACAACGCGTCTGATTCACACCAGTGAAGAAACTAAACAGTTTTAAATTTAGGGAATAAATTTATATTTAAATATCGCACCAGATATTTACTTTAAGTTTTAACTCCAAAAAAACTATACAAGCTCACAAATAGCTTAATGAGCCTCTTTTAAATGGTTCAAAATGCATCAGGTTCAAACCAGTGAATACAGAAAAAACAGTAAATTTAAATTTAAATATCGCACCAGATATTTATGTTAAAATATAAAGGTTTGACTTGCCAACTAAACTCAAACCTTCGCGGGACAATTACCCTCATCACTTTTAAAGAATTAAACAAAATTAAATATTTAAAATTAAAATAGAAAAAGTTACGTTACAGAAATTATAATTTTGCCTAAATGAATCAGCGAATATTAAAGTCAAAACCATATTAAACAACAAAAATAAGTTACTTTATTAATAACTTTAAAGCAAAGAAATCTTCAAAATAACCAACAAAAGAAATACTATCAATTTAAAGAATTTAAATTACAGATAGCCACAAAAGAAAACATTTTTAATATTTAACCTAAATATTGCAAAATATAAAAATAACCAAAAAATGCGGCAATCTCTTTAAACTAAGAAAATACAACGATACTAGCACCCAAGCGGCAACAGGAAGTATTAAGTGCTTCATAACAGAATTTACGTTTAAAAATATCTTTTTTAGCAAAACATTACTGAAGCCTACACTGACGGATTTCCATAACAAAATAAACCAAATTATTTTAAGAAATTCAAACACACCACAGCAATTTATATTTTATGGATTTAAACAAAGATATTATAAGCCATCCTGGCTAGATGACGTCCTAGTCCTGAACAGGACTTCTCGTGGAAGTGGCCAAAGTAATAGTTCTCGATATTGTCTGTGGTCTCTCGTTATATAGGTCTAGTTGCAGGGTGGGAAGGTGGTAGTTCTCTTTTGTAATTACGCTATTTGCAAACATCTGGCGGAAAGGCTTCGTTGTATTTATCACGTAGGCTGGGTTTTTGTTGTCTTGAACATCTGCCACTGCTTTTGACTCACAATACGAGCTGGTGTAGAGCTATTCTTGTTAGGTCATGTACGCCAATCCAGGTGTCCAAGATATGAGTGGTATTTTAATAGTACAGTGCTGGCCAATCAGAGCATTGCCGGCTTTTTACGTCGGAAGATCAGGGTGCCACACAATTGTAGCTTGTTTTGGACTTCTCTTCATTCTAGCATTCATGGTGAGGTGACTGGACTTGTACGTCGGTCTACACCAGGATGATATACACGTGAGTAGAAACCTAAACATCGTAAGATAGTGATGTATAATAATGCTGGATGTCTATGAGTATTAGCTTGTTTTGAGGTGGGTAGTAGCATTGTCATATTAGCAGTCCACGCTAATGTTACACTGCGAATTGGTGGTTTGCGGAATGTTGGCTACTACTCGCTAGCGAGGGAAGTCGAAAGACATGATCTCTCAACCTACAGCCAGTTACAGCAGAGAGCTAGTTTTGAAATGTTTTTGTCGTACAGCGAGTTGGTGTGTTGCAGAATGCCAGCAACTCGTTGGTGACTGAACTTTCAATCTGTAAAAATTGGAAAACCGATTATGTTTAAAAGATTTGAAGCAATGCGAATAAAATACGCAATTTATATATATATATATATACACACACACAAACACGTACGTGTGTGTCCATATATTTCACCTTGCAGCCGCAACTAACCACCGCAGATCACTGGTCGAATCTCCCATCATGCACTATGGTGGTTGGGGTGTTGTGGGAGATATGGTGGTTTAAAGTGGTCGTAAAGTGTGAAAAGTGAGAACTGATCCAAAAGGATCGTGATGCTCATTCATCAGTTGACTTTTAATTAATGAAAGAGTACGGATAAAAGAAAAAGTGAAAAGTGAAAAATTAAAAAGTAGAAAGAGAAAAGTGAATAGTAAATGTGAAAAGTGAAATTATAAAGAGAAAAAACACCAAAGTGCAAGAGAGAATTTTCGCAATCCCGAATCGTATCAAGTGCACAGGCGGATACAAGACATAAACGAACTAGAGAGAGAATGAGTAACCTTGGCTTAGGACGCAGTTATTGGAAACAGCTGTACGTGCTGTGCGTGAAAGGAGGAGAGGAAGTTACAGTCTTGAACACAGAACGTTTCACTATGACTCAACTAAAGATTATAATGAACATCCAAGTGTAGTAATCGGGAGGATGGTTAAAATATGTAATTTTTGTAAAACAAAAAGATTCAAAGGAGAGACGCTAAGTGTATGCTGATCAAGTGGTAAAATTTGTGGTATGGTGCACCACACAGACTTTCTCTCTACTTTGTCTAAAAATGGAAACATTTACTTAAAACTCGTAAGATTTGTGAACCCAGATAATATAAAATTTTGCAGAAACATGATGGAAAAAAAAGATCACATTCCAAAAAAGAGGCATAAATGAAAGAAACGTATTGTTCATTATTCAGATTTTACAGATTTTATATATTTTCATCAAAAAGCATAATAATAAACTCCCCAGCAATTAAAATAAAATTACCAATAGCTCGGAAGCTAGGGACCATTCAAGAATTACGTGAGGATTTTTTGGGGGTAGGGGTGATCAGTAATTTCTTTCGTTTACGTGGGGGTGGGCAGAACCCAACTGAACTAAGGATTATATCAATGTTTATGGTGAGACAAAATCTAAAAAAAAACTTCTACGGTCAAAAAGGTTTCACCTAGCGATGACAGATGGCGCTCAAGCATTGCCTATAGACGTACACAGCTATACATAACTATAAAATGTCATTTATTTATGATGTTGTAAATTTAATTTCAATTGAAAGCCACTCTATTTAAGCCACTGTAAATTTTTATATTAAAATTTAACTCAATGTTTATAATATTTGGGTTCACAATCAAGCTTTGACAATTTACAACAAGAACCATTTAATGTCTCGGGGTTAAAAAATATATATTATAACAATAATATTACAGACAATTTGAGCAGGCACTCTCTCTCTCTCTCTCTCTCTCTCTCTCTCTCTCTCTCTCTCAGAACCTCTGGGTCATGTTGGACAAAATTGTACCCTTATCGATTAATCTGACTTATTAGACTAAAACTTACTTACTAAACAATTTTAACTCCTTAAGTCTATATACACTACAGTCAATTTCCTCAATGAGGTTAGTCAGTGGTTAATAAGAATAATAAATATTGAATAAAGTTATTGCATTTATAGAAGTTATTATACTGGCCAAAACAGTAAAGTTACGTTCTTGAGTCAATGTTTCTTACAAACAGATTGTTCTATAGTCTGGTGGTAGTTTCTGTTTTGGAGACAGTTACTGTATCTGAATAACTTACATGTATTAACCGTGGTCTGCTGCTTTATTACGTACCATCAATCCTTTGGTTAGTAATGCTAGGGTTGTAAAGGTATTCCTACTAAACTTACTTAAAAAAAAACACTTTCTTTATCCTTTTGCTTTCACTAACCCCCATCTTGTAGTTTTTTTTCTTTCTCTACTTTTTTTCAACAATACCCCCGAAAAAACCAAAACTCCCAGACAAAAACAAAACCTCGCTTCGTCTTTTCTCTCCCCCTTCCCCCTATGCTGGAGTCCATTTATTTCCTCCAAGCATAGTGCGGCCATTATGGGTGCTTCCTNCCCCCCTGTTGGAGTCCATTTCTTTCCTCCAAGCATAGTGCGGCCATTATGGGTGCTTCTTTCAACAAAATGCAATTAACTAGAATTAATTAATAGTAGTATGAAACAAAATAAATATTTCCCTAAGAATAAATTATTGCTAAATAAAATATAAATTTACAGAATTAAAATTCTTACAATGTGTTAAACCTAATTTTACTGCGATAAGTATTCTATCATTTCACATCACCAGTCCTTTTGTCTAAAATAATATAATTTGCCAAGTTGTAAGGAAATTACTTAAGATCGGAAAGGGGGGAGCGAAAATATTACGATCATTTAGTAGGGAAATTTAGAGGGAAGGAGGGTCGAAATAATGGAAAAAAAAGCTTAATTAATTTATGGAGAGCCCCCTATTGGTTTTATAAAAATATATTTCAATTAAAGGGTTTTTTAGTTTTAATTTCTTTACAACCTTACAATAATGAGTTATTTTGTGTCTCAAATACTTGATTAAAATTGGCAATATCTGCTTATGTAAGTTACCCTTAAATTTATGTTCGTGGGATGATTAGAACGGCCATTTGTTTATAATGATAAACAATGCTCAGATACGAAATTTAATAAAAATCGTTACAGTGGATTTCTAGATAGCTTTTTTTCTCTTTTTTATCTTTAGTAAACTACCCTCAATTTTAGGGTAAGATATCTAACTCCAAAAACTCCTCGGGGGAACCTTATAAAACCATATATACTAAGTTTTAGCCTGATCAGTAAGATGATGTCGGCGCTAGGCCTAGATATAGACACACAGGCAAACGGCATGAAATAAAAAAACTTTTCGGTTTCGGGGGGTTGACAGTTATCAAAATTTGGAATTTTTTACGAGCAAAGTACTTTTCTATTCAAGGTATCGAGGGAAAGTAAAAATTGTCTATTTACGTATAGATGAGCACAACTCATAGTCTTATACGCTTCAATGGTGCAAGCACATTTCTAGACATTCTTAAAACTACTTTCAACTAAAGGCTCAATGACACTATAGAGTAAAATAATCACAATTTAAGAAGCAAAGAGTAGTAAATATTACATTGGCCACTTATGTAAGTTTTTGAGTTCATAGAGTCAAAATGTCCCTTTATTTGAATATTGTATTTATTTTTAAGCTATCCACTATAGTTATACAGTCTTATGAAGTGTTTAGTTAGATACCGGTACATATTTGATCTTTTACACACTATAATAACCTACGTGTTTTATTGAAACATACCTCTTATCAAAACCTACTATTTAAAAGCCAAAGTTGTTAGCCTAAATCTTAACCCAAGCAGCTGTTTTTATGTAAAATAATCACAACTATTCAACACTAAAACTACTTGTAGATCCTTACATTATTTCAACGTTTTTAAAATGGAACACGCTACAAATATTACTTTTGAGATCAGAATCTAGATTCATAGAAATATGTCAAAACACAGTTAATTTATTACATTTAATTGGGATCAAAATCAGCTCAAATTCACAAGTACTCAACTCTCCAAAGTTCACTCAACAAAATGAGACTCTTGGTGTAATAAGTTCCATATTTTCTGCTTCGGTTTCCCTGAACATTAAATATTCTCCTTGCAGTCCACAGCAAGTGATTGTGAATTCTAACTTTAAGGAGGTGGATTTGTGCAAAATAGTTTGTGCTATTTACATTGCTTAAGCCAATGAGGGTATATTATCCTTATTTCCTTCTATGCCTTTCCTATTTACAATACCTTCTTTGTGTTGCACACATGGAAATTGCTTAATAAATGTTTCTAGGATATGTGTGTGAACATATCTGTAGGGGATTTGAGATTCCCTAAGTCATCATGCCCTTTATTGAGATATGCTCTATGAAAAAATTAGATAATCATGTCAAGACTACATGTTGGTGACCTGGTGTTCTAGGGTTTAGGCGTCAGACTTCTGTGTTGGAGGTCCGGTGCTCAATCCTCGGTCCCGACACAGATTTATCTGATTGCCAAACCCTTCCTTCCCCTCTGAAAATACGTGTAATAATCACAGCTTGTGAATGTGAGGAATACCAGGCCTGCACCGTGGTTCGGATTCCACGTTAAACTGTAGGTCCTCCATTTAATATCAGTATCCCGGATGTCTTTTCAGACCAGTTTGACCTTTGATCTTTGACCTTAGATCCCGAAGTGTAGAGAGTATGTATTGTAATGATTATTCAATGTTGGTTTCACAATCTCTGTCCTGTGATTGGCTGTTCCCCTCCCAAGTGATAATTACGAAATCCCCTCCCCTCCCACCCCCTCCCACCCTTCTTCCCAACACCTCCTACCACCCTCTCCTCCTACCACCACCTCCCCTCCCGCCCCGGACATGTTGGTTCTTGATGAATGCTAAATGATTATTTATGATTGATAATTGATTATTGGGTAGGGGAACATGCAGCCCGCAGCGCCCCACGGTGGGCTAGGGTATGAACCTGTTTCTCCTGCAGCCGAGCATAGAGTGTGTTGGCTGAACAGGCGGCCGGCCGCAGAGCATGTAAGGGGCGAGGCATCACTAGCATCTTCTCTGGTTGGTTGCTTAGAGATGAGTGTGGGCCGCCAAGTAGCTAGCAGTCGCAAGACCACCTTTTACTTCCCCGCATCTCGTCACACCCCTCTTCTACTTCATTTCTCTTCTTCCCTCCACCAACCCCAAATTTCACGGACTCGGAAACATAATTGCAACCCCTGGTTTTATCCATAGACCACGTTGTTAATAGCATCAACCCCTTTGCCTTGTCGTTAACTCCCTATTGTCTTCCGGGACCCCGTTATTTGCCAGTCAATCTCTAGAGTTCTTCGAATGTGCTAGCCAAAGCTATTACTTAGCCACCAACAATGCGTTTTCATGACAGACCAAGATTAAAACCTCAAACCACCTGCGCTAAGATTGTTGAACGGTATATAGCAAACCCTGACCTCGACACATTTCTTAGCAGTGCATCCTAAATTCATGGGGGAGATGTGTACCAGCATTTCGGGAGAGTAGATAATAATCCAAGCGAGATTCGAACCCAGGACCTCTCCCCCGCCATAACTAAATGAGTGACACGTACCTTTCTGGCAAAACGTGCGGGTTATCCGCATTAATAGGAAATGTACCCACATTTTCACGAAGTGTGCGGAAAACTCCCTTTGGTCTACCCGCCTTAGAATAGAACCCTGAGCAAGAAAATACTAGACATGCCATGTGAAGGTTTGAAACAGCCAGAAGGAAGGTGTGGGGCTAAAATAAACAAAACATAAATTATTTTCTCGATGAACAAAAATTGGCCTCTAAGATTATTATTTGGATAGACCACGCTGATAATGAAGTTGAAGGGCCTCTTTAACAGGTGTCAAACCTCGAGCTCAAGGCGATTGACACGGGATTCAAACCTGGGACCTTTGGCAAGTATAAAGTTCTGTTTCTCCCGGTAAAAAGCGAAAATACTTATTTGCATACACTGAAAAGTTTACTGTCACCCTGAAGTATAGGTGTAGAGGAATCAATAACCAATTTCTGGAATAGTTGCAGTGGTAATAATGTTAAAGAGTATTTACCAGATAGTTTCAAATTGACTAGAATAAAACAACTAATAATCAAGTAGGTGTGCGTCCGTCCATTGCTCCCGAGTTTCTCTGGCCCGAGCTTAGATATACGGTCTCGGTACGGGAATCAAACTTGGCTCCCCCGTCATAGACCGTAGTGACGCTTTAGACAACGCGACCATCGACCGGGGGTATACCCATGAATGCACACCACATTTGCGAGAGTGGGGAAAAAAGGGTGGTTTTGCTGGTCGACCTAATTTTCCTAGCATAGCTACTCTTTATCAGCATAGGATTGGGACTCACGACAGTAAAATATATTAAAATTTGAAAATGAGTTTTGTATGTGTTTGAATTATTCCACTTATTTTAATTTCCCTGTTGTCAAGTAAATAAAACATAAGATCACACTGTCACTGGTTCGAGCGTATCAGTGTTTCCGATATACCGGTTATTGGCCAAGTGAGTAGAGTTAAAATTTGCTCAGTTATGGGACTTAAAAAACAAAAAGAAAAGAATTAAATAAAAAGTTTAAATAATAGAGCGACGACCACAATTTGCCTGAGCTAAATGTTTGTCACCATTTTTAAGGGGTATTATTGATGGATTAATTGTTTAGCGACCACTGGTTCCATTTTCTGTGCCGCGAGTGTTTCGTCTCGCCATTCAAATCGTGACATCTAGGCAAAAGGGGGCCCCAAAATGTCGGCTAAGGCAAAACAAAACTTGATGTGACCGGCGCCTTAGTCAACGTGCACACATGTGCTGCAAACAAACTAAAAATGATCCTCCGGAACAAAACTATTTTCTTGAAAGTCACCAGAACGACGTTGTTTGTTATTATTATCCCAGCGTCTATCATTTCATGTTACAGGCCTACGCATATATGCTAGTTACTATAATGGGGTGGAGATGAGGAAGAAAGGATTCTAGAGGTAAATGTATCAACATTTTCGTGAAAGAAGATTGGGAACCCATTTTGGGGAAAAAACCTCCTCAGTGAACTAGATCGGGATTTGAGCTTTGATCTCCCCGTCATCAGCTGGGCAGTCTAACATGAAAGTGACGCCTTAGACCGTGATTCTGAACGATATTGATTGAGTTTAATTAATTGGTGGAGCTGTTCGAAATATATCAATATTTCAGAAAAAACAATACGTTGTCCACCAGATGGTATTCTTACTACAAGCAGAGATTGTTTGGTCAATGTTACCTTATTGTGTGCATCGTGTCTCGCTACCCGTTTGGAATATACACATGTTAACGCTATTGGGGTTGGTGTGAGGAAGTTTAGAATTCAGGATAAAGATTCCCATGTTTTCATGGAGGGAAAATGTGAAACAATTTAGTAAAATAATAATCCGGCTTGGATTTCAGCCCTGACCTTCCATCACTGGCAACAAGGCTAGTGCTAGAATGATTCCTCAGAACGTGCGAACACGATATATATAGAGAGAGAGAGAGAGAGAAATATATATAACTATGGATAGAGTCAATATTACCCAGATAGTGTTGACATTATCAACTCGCACTTGAATAATTTAAAATTCTAGGATTTAGGTTAGGTTAGTTAGGCTAGGTTAGGTTAGGTTATTGGTAAAGAAAGCATTGAAATTAGGCATTTGTTATTACAGTTCCATGATCCAATTTCAGGTCTCAGATCGAAATAACGTTCCAAAATATAATCCTTATAGAAATGTTTTGTTTTACAAATAGAGTTACAAGTTATCCAAGTTTTGCTGGCTAATGATGATAAGTTCAACAAAATTAGATAAATTACTTTATATTTCTGGCTTTATCCTCGACGAGAATGTTAACATCTCCCGGCTAATCTTGACCTGATCCAGATTTCGCACTATCCGTAGCATACATTACCTAATATACATATATGTGTATAGCTAGGCCCAGTGGCGGCTAGTAGCTAAGATTAGTGGGGGTGCTGCTCCAGAAAATGTTTAGCCTTGGTTTTAAAATTGTGTAAAAGGAAAAACACACGTATAAAAAGCAAATTTATTCAGGAACTTGATAAAATCTTAACAAAAAAACTATCTTACTTACTTTAACTTAAATTGTTACAGTTCAAGCTTGATCTATTCATTTAAAAGTGAAATTCTTTCTTCTTGTTTTAATTTGCGCAAAGAGTTCAATAATTTTCTCCTTGATCTCTGGAAGACAATTGAGGAAATTTTTCTCCATTGAAAGTACAGCAAGCGAATTTAGTCTTTCTGTTAAATAAAATAACCGAAAAAAAAAAGAATCAAATAGAATAGCTGGAAGCAGAATAATAATCTAATTCTACACTCTTATGCAATTTATAACATTCAAGAATATAGTACACGGTTTTTAAGCAAAACACACCCTGAGTAAAAAAAACTTCCTTCCACCATCACGCCAGAGCCGGCACTGCGAGAGCAACAGTGCTCTCTCTGCCTGGCCGTCCCACCTTCCTTCCCACCCCCCTCTTATGTGCGCATGATCACAACAGTCAAACACCTCGTCGCTGGCACTGTGAAGCGCACAGTTCCATACAAAGATTTTTGTATCTTTTTCATAAACTGAGGGATGGCTACTAAAGTAATGATATTATGCTTAAGAAATATATATTGTACTACAAAAATAAAAAAAAATAATTAAAGAAGAAAGGACTCATTATATTAAATGTTATCGATAATATCGAGTGAAAATAGGGGGTGCTGTAGTCCCACAGTGCCTATACACGAGCCGCCACTGGTTAGGCCTATATTCATCTGATGCCTAGTTAGGTAAGAATAATTCGACCAAAGAGTCAACAATATAATGGAATTTTTTTTCTAAAACTTGTTTTAGTGTTTTGATTAAATTTAGTTAATTTATGTAAATAAAAAATTAACAAGATAATGCATAGTGCTTGTGTCCATAAATACTGAGTTATAATGTTAGCAATTATTTATTTATCTTAATAGCACAAATCGCTAACAAAAATTTTGTATTTTCTTGATGTGAACGAATAGGTAAAAATTGGGATATATTCTCAAACATGTGCTTTGATTTTATAAACATAGTAGCTAAATAAATATTAGTCTAGAAAGTAATATTATTGAAACTAAGTTTCGACTAAAATAAAGGTAGTTTAATGTATTTCGTATAGCTTCTTATAGAGCCATTATTTAAAAGTATTTGATATCTTGCTATAACCTTTAGATATATGAGTTTTCGGGGATCCCCGATTTGAGTTCTCACTTACCTATAAATGCGATTTTTTCTTTACAAACCCTTGGAACAATATTCACAGTTGAGTCTAAGATACGACTCTTGTATCATATTTGTGTGTCTCAAACACAGTTGTGTACATTTCACCACATACATAAGACTAATCAAACGGACTCACACCACCTCCTACACATGTCACGTTACCCACATCGGTGGGCACGCAGTCTTAATGTCAAGCCAATCTATTCTGATTTGACTGTCACGGGTAAGCTGATCAGAGCCGGCACAGAAATCTTGGGGTCCACTACGCTGAGAATGTTGAAGCCCAATACGCTGAGAATCTTGGGGCCCATTATGCTGAGAATCTTGGGGCCCATTACACTGAGAATCTTGGGGCCATTACGCTGAGAATCTTGGGGCACATTACGCTGAAAATCTTGGGGCTTATTACGCTGAGAATCTTGGGGCCCATTACACTGAGAATCTTGGGGCCCATTACACTGAGAATCTTGGGGCCCATTACGCTGAGAATCTTGGGGCCCATTACGCTGAGAATCTTGGGGCCCATTACGCTGAGAATCTTGGGGC
>CABFOV010007417.1:0-18852 GCA_902141375.1 Timema poppense
TTGCGAGATGAAATGGAGGACCTACAGTTTAACGTGGAATCCGAACCACGGTGGAGGCCTGGCATTCCTCACATTCACAAGACATAGAGCTATTGAATCTTTGACATGAGAAGGGGATGAAAGACTAGGCCCTCACAATTTTCGAAGGACCCCCTTTTTTTAAAGTTTCCTTATTCGTTATTACATTGTTTGCATCTATTGTAACATTTTAAATTGGTTACTTTACATTTTTAGGGCTTATGTGGTTGAAGGCTTTAAGAACTACTAGAAAAGTTGAAACAAAAGTAAAGAAAATATCCAGTAAACTCATGATTTTATAGAAGTGTCACTGGCAATCATTATAGAAAGGTTTTTTTTTCCTATGTTTGTGTTAGACTCTTTCCTGTCAACATGAGAAGTTGGAACCTTTGTCGTGACAAGTTAGGAGACCTTATATCCCTCAGTGTTCTTGAGACTGGTGGTTTATAGATCCTATTAGTCTGGATCGGTGATCAGTTGATTTCTCAGAAACTGATGTATAGTCTTTCCTTTTCACTTTCTCTCGACACTTCGAAGAGAAAGTATTGTGATTGTCAAAAAAAATCAAACTCGAGGTTTTAATAAATGTCGACGTTTCATGACACCCTGAAACCAAAAAAGTTATTTTCGCAATGCCTTATGTCTGTATGTCCATCTGTCCGTCTGTCTGCACCTCGGGATAGAGCCGAAACTATTTTACAGTTTAGGCTAAGACTTGTTATTTGGTTTTATATTAATGTACCCCTAATCGGTGTTTTTAATTAGATATCAAACCCTAAAATTAAGGGTAGTTTACTGAAAGGCAAAAGAGAAAAAATCGATTAAAGGTTATATCAAGACATTATTTATTGTTATTAACCAGGTGGCAACTCTCATTTTCTTACGAAAATGACTTCAAGAATACTTAAAATCAGGGAAATATTCCACTAATCCTCATTTCTCCCCAACTAATTGAGATACGTAATAACTTATCGCTGTAAAGTTGAAGTATTATTAAGATGAAAATCTTTTATTGGAAATATCCCATATATTATTTCTGTTATCAACATCCCTTTTTCTCAAATAACACAAATCCTAGAGCGATGAATAAGGTATCAGTGGATAGGATTTTTTTACAGACTTCTGACATAGTTTGCGTTAGAAATTAAGTTAAAAGAAATTTCTAACAATATTTTTGTACCAATTACCGACAATAAACTCTCTTTGGTATTTTGTGTATACACTTCCCTGAGTATTTAATTTCAACATCCCAAGAAAAGACTAAATCTTGGGGGGGGGGGGTTGAATATGCGAAAGTGTCGCAAGGGCTTACTGGTATTTTTATAAAAACAAAAAATTTCTTATCTTTAATCAAATATATACTTTTTAATTCAGGTCTTTGAAAATGAATTTGATTCTTATGCTCTTTGGTGGACAAAGATATTTCTCTTTTCTCAATTTTTCTGTAACAGTATTCCTAGTTCCTACTGTTATAGAGTAAATAACAGTGTCTATTATTTCATTTATGATCTTTGGTGTAGTGTATAATATACATCAATGTATAGATCTATTATTTCCTTTCACAAATGTTACGAGTTTTTAGTAAATGTTTATTTTAAGATAAAAGCGAGAGAAAGTCTATGTGGGGCACCGTACCATTTACTTTGCTGTTAACATGGTATTGTTGGGAGAAAGTGTAGGACATCAAATTTAACTATTTAATATTAAGATTATTGTCATTATAATGATAAAGACTATGTTTTGTTAGTATTGTCAACTGTGAGAATCAATAGCTACCTCGAGAATATGCTAGATCTTAATGTTATTTTGCTTTGAAACTCAAACCTCTAGGTCCTACATAATATTTGTCCATGTGAATGTCTGTCATTACCTGGTGCCTCACTTGAACGTTTTAATGGATTTTATTCATGCTCTATATTTCGATGTTATATAGTCATTCCTTGAGGCAATATAGTAATCTTGATTCTAGCTCTAAGCTTAATAGTAGCCTTGAATAAATATATTATTGAAAACAGGATTTATTTTTATAGATTACGCAAAGTTGTTCAAGATTTATAATGATAGGTTTGTTCATATTCTTATCCAAATAATATGTTTGATTTTATGAATAAAATTTATACAAGGGTCTGTCGGGCTAATAAGAACTAGCACGCACATACATGCATTATAACCACCTTGAAACACTACTAGATGCCACAAAAATAATCAACTGCAGTTGACTAATCGTGGCCTATTTCGTGCTTGCGTCATTCTCCTAGATCTCCTGATGTCGACGCACTATTGACTCTCATTGACTAGGCCTTCTCAAACAACGATAAATAATCTCAATCTACTTCACTCAACTTCTTCTCATTGCACTTGCATGGTGACCCCCTCCATTACAACTTTACACCTTGTGTGATAGTTCTCGGATTTTATTGGCCGGTTCACCTAGCTCCCGCTTATCCTAGTCATGTGATAATTTAGATGCATATAAAATGAGGTACTTGGTCTGTGTATTTTATATCGCACTTGAATGCTCATCTGATCTCTGTTCACCGCCGGAGGACCAGCTGCACGGCTATCCGTTGACCCAAAACCGGGATAATGGGGGACTCTACCGTCGCCATGGCCTGGGGATGATAGCACCCCACCACGCCAAGGATGTAATACCGGCTTATGTTATTATTATGTCTACAACATGCCGCTGGCCTAGATGTTCATTTCTTAACTGTTCCTCCTTGGCAACATAATGTTTGGTATTTGAGGGAGTATTGTTTTTATTTCAAGAGTCATAGCACTCAACCTTAGCTATACATCAACATATCACGACGGTTTATTCTTAGTAAAATAACGTTTTCTATGGTGAGGAGATATTAGTGAAGCTTTGTTTTGATTATGTGATATCACTCAGCTTCCTAGTTGACTCGCGAAACGCCCAGACCTAGTAGCTTGCGATTAGTTCCATATTGTTAGTTACTTAATTAGGTTATTTGTATCTTGCTAGATAGGGATTCTTTATCTAGGCCTTAGTCATTCTTAGTAGCCAACCTATGGCTCTCTGTAGCTGCCTGGCTTGGATCATTTTTTTGGTTTATTTAACTAAAAGTAGACGGCGTGCTTAAGATGCTGGTGGGGCTTGAAACGCCAATGTTTGAGTATACCTTTCGATGAAGTTTTTGTAGTTACCATTAATTAACTTGTTCTAATAGTAACTGCTACTTGGGATATAGACCAAACTTGTTTGTTGAAACAAGCTAGTCACCCGTAGCCTTGGTCTCGACGTTTGCGTGTTAGTCTCACAAGTTTGTCGAGATAGTGAACTCATTTGTAAATTAACTTTCTCAGGTCTAGTTAGTCTTTAACTGCAACCCTTATTGTATTGCATAACTTCTTGAAGAGGACTTAGTCCTGCTTGGTCTTAGAATAATTCAGGTGGACCACCTTAATTTGCTTGATGGTTTAGCTTTCTTACGAAATAAAGTGTGCACATTCTGTTGCACCAATAAACTGCAACTTAGCTAATACTCTTTCCTTGCTTAGTGGTTACTTTGTTTTACCCTATTAGGGGGAAATTTAGCTTTATGTTGTATGACATATCTAGTAGGCTCGCTCTCCCAGGAGTTACTATCAAAAGCACTGTTGTGAAGTGCACTTATAGCTTGGTGGGTCGGTCAGCCAATTAACAATTAGTTATCTTTTACATTTAATGCCATGTCTGTAACTTTGAGTGACCTAGTTCATACTCAGGAACAGGAAGCCAGATAGTTATTTTTCATTAGTTAGCTTTAGTATATGTGACACCTACCTTGTGTATAACTAAATGTAATTCAATAATCCTGTGTTCAAAAAAATATGATTATGTTAAATTACCTTGGCTCAGCTTGTTCGTACTGTAAATGCCTGTCCTGTCTAATCCATGCTCCTTTGACTAGCTTATCAACAGCCTAGTCAACGTTTAAAGGAGAGCTTACTGACGGACAATTTTTGAATATTCGAAATATTATAAAAGATTATATGAGGAAGCATTACTGATTGTGCTATTCCGTTTATTTATTTTTTAACTACAATACTTTCAAAACTACATTTCATTATCAAATTTAATATACTGTTATGAAATTTAAAAAATTATAGGTCATAAATTACTATAGCTTTGTCAATAGCCACAATTAAATAATAAAGTCACTAGGCCCTATAAAATCTTATAACTTATACTTGGAAAATAGGCTAGGATTTTCTATGACAATGGACACATCTATAAATGAAATATTCAGCTTTGAAAATGAAGTAACTGATTGATCCAATATACATCCCAGCCAACAAAGAATTGGATAAAGATGGAAGGTTATTTAATACATTTCACAAGAGAATTCAAAAGAAATTGAATTACCTGAGACAAATAATCCTAAAGATTCAAATGAAAATCAATAAATACTTGATGCTGATAGTTGAAGTTATTAATGCAGCTGAAACTAGAAAATATAATAGAGTCGTGAAAAAAGCGATAGAAGACAAAATTCTTGAACATATGAAAAGGAAAGGCGATATTTGTCCACACAATACGTTTTATATGTTACTGATCTGTTGCAAAAAACAATGATATTCCAAAATTGTAAATGAAGCACAAGCGGATATATTCAAAACGTTTTATTAAGCAGGAAATCAGTATATTCATGATCAAATAATTTCAGATCAAATAGTTATTAAAGAGACAAAGAAAACCACGAAGGGAAGAAGTGCCACAGGTAATGTTAGAGACCGTCTCATCACTGTCAAGTATAAAGTGGTGGGCTGCAATGAATGTTTCAAAATATTTGTGTAATAACTAGGGGTAAGGTTGACTTGATTGTGCAGAAAAAGAAGGTTTCTACTTCAGGTATTATCTAAAAGGACCACAGAGGAAAACATCAACCTCACAACAAGAAGACGCCATACCGAAAAATTGTAACTTTCTTGTCAACTGAGTATTGCTAAACTTTAAGATATGTATTGTGAACAGAGAAAACAAGAGGGATTGGTTCCCTTTTCCTACTCAAAATATGCCAGTATGTTTGCTTTCTTAGTTACAAATTCAAGCAGCCAAGCTTAGACTCATGCAAAACTTGTGACAGTTTTAAGCTAAATATCGCATGTACTGGTGATCTTGAAGAAAAATCTAGAATAGAAAAGGAAATAGATGACCATCTACAGAAAGCAAATTTTAATTACACCAAAAAAATGAAGACAGATTGCAATCTAGAGAAGATAACTCCCACTCAAAAACTATCTGCTTTGATTTGCAGCAGTGTTTGTCCACTCCTGATCTTGGTTCTAATATTGTCTACTATAAACGACAACTTTGTACTTATAACTTTATTATAAGAGATTATACCAATAAACATCTCGTTGCTACATGTGGCATGAGGCTATTGTAAAGAGAGGCTCAGATGGCATAGCACCATGAGTTTTAAATTTTCTTGGAAATGTTCTAACCTTAGTTGACAAGTTTGTTGTATTCACTGATTCGTGTCCAGACAAAACCAAAATATAAACGTTGCTGGAGAATTTTCTTATTTTACTAGATTATCAGAGTTTGTGTCGTTAGTGGAACACAAATTCTTGGAACCGGGGCATACCAGGATAAAATGCGACTCTGACCACGCTCGCATAGAGAAAGCTAAATCTGCTGCTAAGTTCCAGGTCAGAGTACCTCAAGAGTGGTACCAGTTGTTAAGAACTGTTCGTAGGAAAAAAACAGTTAATTGTAAAAGAAATGACACAAGAAGATTTCCTTCAATATTCTGGGTTTGTTACGTGCTTGTAAAACGAAACTGAAACACAGATAGGGAAGCTGTAAATTGGCACAACATCAAGTGGATGAGATATGGAAATGACTTTAGTGTTGTGAAGTATAAGAACAGACTTAATCCTGAAGAAGCTTTCAAGAGTCTAGGTCTGCGAAAAATAATAAGAGGGAAGCCTGGAATTATAACTATCCAGAAAAACTACTCTCGTCCACCACCGATACACCTACAAAAAGAGAAAGACTAACTCAGTCTTATTTACCTCATAGATCCAATTTATCATGGATTCTATCACAATCGCCAAACAAGTGAGACAGCTGACATGGCCGGTGACTGGTCTGAGCCTTATAGTGACGAAGACTGATTATATTTAACAAACATTAATAAATGTATTTTAAATATTAACTACCCATTTTTCTTTTATACTCTCTACTGTGCACTAATTCTTAGGTTAGTTTATAGCTTTTAGTAAGAAATGAAAGTTTTTCATTTTAAGTATATTTTATAGTCATGAGAAATTTAAAGTGGTGTTTATAGTAAATGAACTCGAGGAAGATAAAGTGGCATGTTTTTAAAAGAATGCAAACTTACAGATATAAATTCTCTAATTCTAAGATTGTTTCATAAATTCAGGACTGTATGGGGAAAGGAAGTAGAATTTTGCTGTTGTTACCTCTCTAGTGTAAGCGGTACAGGAGCAATAAATCGTTATTTCAAATTATTAGACTTTATATTGTATAGATAATAATTAGTATACTCTGATGAAACATGGTAAATACATAACAATAACAAATTTTCTCAGCCAAAAGCAGACAAGTCATCGATCAAAATTGACATTTTCATTATCTATCTAGTAATCTTTTTGCCAGAACATGATATGTCCATTTTGACGTAATTTTTCAAAAAGTATTGATATTTTAAAGATGAATATACCTCAAAGTTAAAAAGAACGCCCCAAACTACTATCTTGCAACAGTAAACAAGATATGTTTGATTATATTAATTTGCAGATAAGGCATAACTTTGATTTTAGTCTCCTGAAAAATAATATAAAGTGACATATCAGCTTTGGAAAAATAACCACAGAAATATACTATTAAATGACCAGGCAGTACTAATGAAGAATAGAGCGGCCATATTATCTTAATAGACTAGATTCCTGGTTACTCACCATTAAATATTTGTAAACCTATAATTCCTCTTCTAGGAGGGTATTCTTTGTATCTCATAATTCATTATGGGGTTAACTCATGATAGTTAGCTCATTTAACTACCAACGTTGTAACGCTTTAGATTAGGACTTTCTAGAATTTAGTATCGTTAACTATTATTCTTGTAAATGCCTTTCAGGTCGAAGTCTAGTAGCAACTAGGCTGGATAGTTTTTATGTATTGTTGCCTAACCTTAAATTAATATTTGCTTCATATTTGAATTGCCGTTGTATTGAGGCAGACGCACCTTCATAGTGGAATGTGTGTTAGTTCTACTTTGAGGAGTTACTTCCATTCATAATATAGACTTTAACATAGTTGTGTTGATTGCAGGTATAACCTAGGCGTTTCACTTTAAATATTTCTTATTGGTATAACTATGTCTAAGGTAAGTTATTTAAATACTCTTAATAAACAAAAGACTTATTGTGTAATAATTCGTAAAAACCAATATATAATTCTATTAACTTGTTTGGATTTAAATAAACTGATTTGTTAAACTAATATATCTCTCTTGTGCTTGTGCCTTCCTATCCTTCTTTAAATATGTTTGTAAAAGTATTTGTCTCTCCTTTATCAAATAGGAGAAGCGAGTATAAAGGCTTAACCCTTCCTTTTGATCCATACATTTATCTTCCTATATTTGTCTCGTCACTTGATCTGTACTCATCCTCTCAATATGCCCAAACCACCGCAAGACACTTATTCCCCATTGACGTATCGAATTCCCTTTCAAACCGCTCTCCTTCACCACTCATTCATTACTGACTGTGTCCAGACTAGTTTTTCCACATACATTTCTTAGATATCTCATTCCAACCGCATTCATATTGCACTTGTGTTTCTCCTGACAAAACCACGCTTCACATCTGTAGAACAACGTTAGCGTTAACACAATTTAATATACTGCCATTTGTGTTTCTTTTGATACTATGTCATTCCTTGTAATGGTCTACATACATCCAATTACTCACCAAGATCCATTTACACACCTGTCGATTTCACCATCTACCCATCCGTTTGTACAGAACCTTCTGCCCATTTACACACAATCATTCACTTTTCTGACAGTTTTCCATTTTATTAGTTAAGTTATTAGTTGACAATCATTTCCTGATCCATCCTTATCAAAAACCAATACCTTAGCTTTGGAGAAATGTATACAAATATTAATTCTGTTGCCACACTCAAACGATTTAATGCATTCTGCAAGTCACTTTCCTTCTTAGCCATTAATATGGCATCATCTGCGTTTAACAGTACTCTCACATTCACATTTTTCAATTCTACAACAACCCCGTCCTCACAAGTATCCCTCATAAACTTATTCATGGAAACGTTAAACAACCATGGAATCATAACACAACCTTGTCTAACACCATGTTCAATGTCAAACCATTCGCTCAAAGCGTCATCCACCCTAACGCATACTTTACTTACATGATACTCCATTTTAATCGCATTTACTATCCATGCATCCACACCATACTCTCTAAGAACATTCCATAATGTACTCCTATTCACCTGATTGCACGATTTCTCCAGATCAACAAATGCACAATAAGCTTTATTTCTTACTGCCATACATTTCTCAATAGCTTGTTGCAATGCAAATATCTGGCCCATGCAACCTCTACCTTGCATGAAACCACATTGCATATCCCAAATATTTCCCGCAGTTCTTTCACGCACTCTCTCAGTCAAAACTATTTCAAAAACTTTGCCTGCAATACTCAACAATCTAACTGCCCTAAAATTCTTACATTCATTCTTACTGCCTTTTTATTTATACAAAGCAACAATGATGGCATTCTTCCAATCATTAGGAACGTTCGCAACCTGTAGCACACACATTGAAATTGAACAATTCAAACAATCTAGCAAGTAATACCGTGCCCCCACACTCAAGCAGTTCACTTGTGATCCCATGTACGCTCGCAGTTTTTCCATTATTTTTTTTAACATTTCCACAGCTTTAAACAACTCAGCCTCGTTTATTTTTTCACTCCTTATAACATTCTCCCAATTTTCTGCTTTCTCCACATTTTCACCATACACGCTCATAATACTTTCTCCGTCTCTCTCTCTCTTTCTTACACCATTTTCAACCCACATCATCTCACCTCGTTCATTCTGGATACCATAGGTCTTTCTTTGCATTCCTTGTTTCGTTCTCTTAACCCACTTCAAGAAAAGTTTCTTATTACCTCCAAAATAAGTATGCATTCTTTACCCTTCTTTAAATCTCATTTTCTTTGTACTTTCATTCACTAATTTATTTGCATTCATCTTTTTCTCGTTGTATACGTTCCACAACCTCTTATGTTCTGTTTCACTCTTCACAGGAATCATTAATCTGTATGTTTCTTTCTTTTCTCTCACGGCTTCTTCACCCTGTTCATTCCACCATGCATGTATTTTTAAGTTTACCACCACCACAGACCGACACACAACTTTCGCGCCCTTAACTACAGCTTCTTTTATTCTGTTCCAATATGTATCAATATCATTAATATTTATTTCGGCATTCCATTCATTCACTTGTAAAGTTAATTTTTTGACCAGCAATCTTTCATATTGTGCTCTCACACTTTTATCGTGCAACTTTTCCACTTTCACTCTTACTTGCTTAATACTCCTTCGCTGCTTCCTCACAAAATTCTACATATTATAACTTATGAAATCACTAGAAAATGATCCGTTCCACATTCAGTTCCTCGTACATCCCTAGTATTATTTACTAAACTTCTCAGTCACTCATCATACCCCAAAATCAATAATCGTTCTTGAATCTCCCCTTCTCCATGTATACAAGTGAATATATTTGTGTTTAAACAATGTGTTTGACACAACTAAATCTTTTTCTAAACACATACTCACTAATTCATTACCATTCTCGTTTACTCTCTCATAACCATACTATCCTAACACTCTCACATTCTCGTCTTCACCTTCCACCGGAGCATAGCCAGCAACCAACATAATTCTACGAATAACTATTTTCCTACGTACCCATAAAAGTCTAGATTACACCAACTCACATCTACTTACAAACAGCTTAGCTGTTGAGCCAAGGATTAAACCTATTCCCTAACTTCCCCTTACTCATTCATTCACACCTGACCACAGCGCCAGGTTCCCATCACTCGTCATAAAAACATCTTTCCCTCTCCGCTTGGTTTCACATACACACATCATTTCCTCCAACAGTTCATTCTCTTTGCCACACACTCCGCTCACATTCCACGTTCCAAAAGTCCATATTCTCGCCAGTTTGTCACTATTCCTGTAAACCTGTGTCCCTACTACATAGACTGCCTTTCCAGCCAGTATACCGTTGCCCGTGTCACTCACTACCCCTAGGTAAGGCGATGCACTGACACACCACAAGGTCCGATACATAAGCTGTAGCTTTGTCTACGATGGCTACAAGCAATTGCTCAACTTGTCAGCAGGGGTTGCCAGTTCGAGAAGCGTCATTCACACTTTAGTCTATTCATTTCTTGAAGGGCATAAACATGTTCGGTGTGGTGGGCAGATCACGTCGGTAGAATGGAATGGCGGCTAAGTGATGACGTTGTGTAGTATATCTGTATATATTGAGGTAATTTAGAAGGGGAAAATGTACTTGGTTCTGCATGGATTCAGAGGAAAGTTGTGCGTTTGTATATAGTGTTTTTAATTATCGCTATAGCATAAAAGTATTAATGTTTCTAAATTATTTTTTTTAATATCTTGCTTATAGCTTTATATTGACCCTTCTGGTTGTCCTAGATGTCTGCCTCGTTTGACATAGGTATTTTTTTTAACATTTATTTTATTTATTTAAATGATAGAGTGTATTTATTTGCTAAGAGTTATTAGTTATATCTAACTCTCGTGCACTATTGCCTCTCTTAGCCTTCTCTTGAAAGAATAAAATGTTCAAAGTTTGTTTATTTATGCCGGCGTAGGCTGTTGTAGGTAATCTTCACCAGACATGAATGCTGTAAATATTAAAATATATTTTACGATTTTATTAAAATAAATTTGGACCCTTTTTCTTATATTGCAAGTCTTTGTTTCTACATCTTCTCCTGAAGATGGCCAATTATATTTGCTGTTTAAATTAAGACTTTAGTTGTGGGCGAGGACTGATTAAGCCTTACATTATTCATGTTATAGATCGAAGATAATATTTGTATTTCAAATTTTAAATATTGCAATTGCTGGAACATTTAAACCTTTCTGTTCTTTAACTATTTCACGGTGATTTAGATTTCATCCTTAAGCATTATTATTGATAAAAATTTATAAGTAAGGTATTTTATATTATAATTGATTGTAAGTTGCCAATTAACCAATTTATACAATACTTAATACCATACAATTCATTAAGTATCTGCGCAATGCTAGCCAGTTTCTCTCTCAGACTAAGCTATAGATGCACTCTATTGGTTGTATCTAGCCTTGGTAGGGTTTTAAATTATTTTCCCGTTATATTTATGTTGAATAAAATCTTATTATGCCACTGAAATATTGAGTTTTCTTATTGCCATGGTACAACGCGAGGACCGCAATATTTATTGTAAGTTATTAATGATTAATAGCTTAAGACGGAAATACTTCGTCATAGGCGGGTTTTTCCATTATTAATAAAATGTTTGTAAAATGAGTTTTACTCTTTTATTATTAATAGATTTAAAATCAATTTAGATTTTAATTAATACTTTTTTTTTCAGACAAATATATGTTGCTGTCCAAATTAAGGGGGTTACTGGCGGCAGCACGAAGAATAAACGTGCCAAAATTACCAAATATGTTAATCATAAAATTAAATATATTTATTATTTTATTTTATTACAGTTCATTTTAACAAACTTGGATTTGTTAAGAGAACACGCAAAGCCTCATTTTATTTGACATTTTAAATTTTATCGAAGAGAAAATCAATATAAAATATGTACACTTTTAATAACATATTAACACAAAATAAAATTACCAATCAATATTTAAATAAATCAAAGAATTCAATACCAAACACATATGTATAGTATTAACGTTACTGTGAAAATAAAAATAATTTTGGTAATTTGGAATTCTATGGGAACCTTTTTAACTGACCACAAGACCTATAAGCTTAATCAACATAGAACAATAAATAATTCACGTATCAATAAACAAGAAAGTCTAGTGCTAATAATTCCATTATAATATGAGCACTACTCAAAAAGGACCACTATATTACCCATGCCTACCATATAGTTTTATCGGAATACTCTGAGCTCTATATTATTAATTAACTATATAATATAATGAATACTATATAAGGTTAATATTTGAGAAATACAAGCTATACATAAATATGCTTTGTCCCGACAAAGCATAAATGAAACCAATTAAAATTTGTATCTTAATATTAAACCAGAACTAGTCGGAGAGCTCTCAGACATGGACACTAAGTATGAAGACACTCTTCTACCAACTTTTAAAATACTGCTATTTATTTTCATATGGTAGCATACTGTGTCTTTTGCAAATAAACTGTGTTAATTGCAAAGAGAAATGGTATTTGTTGATTTTTTGTGTGTATATTTTCCCTTTTCGATATATATATATATATATATATATATATATATATTAACAAGCTAGACAACATAGCCATGCAATTAAAATGGATCAAACTACTTCACTGTAAATCTTAAATATATATATTATATATATTTTAAATTATGTGAGCTTATAAAACATGTTCTTAAAACTTAAGAAGTACAGCTATACATTTCTAACTATAAAAATCCTTATTTCTAAGCACAAATTATGTATTTTTCCCTCACACAAGTATTTTATATTGATATTGTTTCGTCAGGATGGATGAAAAATGATAAAGCAACAAAATTATAATTTAAAAATTATTTTACTATAAAAATTTGCAAAACGCGTATACATGATTTAAGTAACAAATTTATCTTGTGATGAATAATTTTATTTTTTCTTCGTGTTTGTTGCAGTTGATGACTCGAGGTTGAAGATGACAGTTAAATTCATGTTGACCTTGCTCCAAATTGCTTCAGGCATGACGATGAATCCAAGGAATCAATGACATTGCACAGTTTCTGGAAGAAAACAGGATGAGATTATTAAATTCAAAGCGGTAAAGTTAAACAAAAATTTACTTCACTTAAACCTAGGCATCGACCTGAAGAGCTAAGACGTTGCTTTTGTTGGTTTTATGAATTGTTAATTTTATCTTCTTCTTTTTTTATCGTATGGTAGATATGACCTGTAGAGACATGACATCCATATTCGGTCACCTTATGTGTAATCTATAAGCCGCTTTGGTAGCACAGAGAGTTGACCGTGGTACACCATAGGAGGTTGTCTACAAGTCGTACCAACAATAAGGTGATGTGATTACATATAAATTGTGGAGCCAGGAAAAGTATTAACTAAACTAAAGACTAACTAGCCAAACCCTGGTGACCACTGGGATAATTTCCATTATTGACAAAATACCCACGGTATCAGCCGGGAATCTAAACTGGGACCCACAGTCTCACTGCCTAGTGCACTGACCACTACACCATGAGACCTGTTATATTATCATTTACCCTTCTTTCTTAAATTATTCCCTATCATTTATGAGTTCACGCATCATCAGATGAGCTTAATTTTCAAACTTAGTTTTTTTAATTAGTTTTAAACTGATTTTAAAAACTAGAATTATCATAAGTATGAAGTGATTCTTAGATATATTACTTAAGTCTTGGACATAAAACATTTCCGAAACTAAATATTTACTTAGAAAAATTGATTCCGTGGTCAAAGTTCAATTTTCTATCATTATTGGTGTAGCTTATTATTTATAGTAAAGCGAAGAAAAGTGGCTTCGCATATTGTTTGGAAAACTGTTATTAGTAAAATATTATAGTAAGCAATTGAAACAACTCTAATTGAAGAAAATAACAAGAAACTTCATTTATATTAATGTTTTTAATTGTCATATGTTTTGTATTATGTCAAACAATGTGATGGTATATGTTTACCTCGTTTAATAAACAGAATAATTTATAGGCTATTGGTGTGTGTTGTGAGTTTTTAAAATACATTTAAAAGTTATTGTTAGTCAAATTAAATGTGAAAATGATGTTTAAATGTTAAAAATTCCATAAAGTCTTTGTATTAAATAGAATTTTGAATACAGTGTGGTTTCATTTGTATAATAAGTCTATCAGTGGTTATAGGTGAGTTTTAAACTTAAAACATCTCAATATAATTTTGTAGAATTCAAAAAGCAACTCTGCATTTATGTTTTAAATAAACTATACAATGTACCGCAAATACTTTCTTACTCTCTTATCTTAAAATAGACATCTTATATATAACCTAATAAGGCAATTTTCGGCAGTAGAAACTACGAGAATATGGGTGAACAGATTTTGACAAACAAACTCTCATTTTAGGGATCTAGGATGTCAGCGAAAATAGTCAGCGAATTTTAACTTTTCATGTTTTGTTCACAGCACCAAGGAAACCCTGTAAATTAAATATTTATCCTTGGTTAAAAATAATAACTCAACTCTTACTTAAGCTTACGGTGCAACAAATATAAAAGTTATGGCAAAAGTTTATGTTAGAAATATATCATTTTGTATGCATAGATAGTTTTTTTCACCTTTATTTTTGTTTATTTATCTATGATCACACAATGGGAGTTATAATAGCTGGTCTCAGTACATCTTTTACATAAATTCTTTGATTGAAGAACTAATTTCCTAAACTGGAGAAACATTATTATTGTTATTCTAATGGTGTTATCGTTAATACACATTTAAATTAACAATATTGACTATAATTCACAAAATAAAAGTTCAAGTAGTCAAAATCACTAAATTATATTTTGTTTACATTTGGTTTCGCTCATGAATTATAAATTAAAAACAATAAAATGAATTTCAAATATACTTTGGTAAGTATTATAATTTCAAAAATTGATAAATGATCTTGAAATGTGTTTAGATATCCATTCAAATTGTTTAAGTGTAGGTTTTGGTGGGTTTTTTAAAAATAATATCACAATACAAATAAGTTCCATTATGTTTCTTATATACCACTTAACAATCATTTTTCCAGAAATTATTGTTGTTTATAAAAAATGTGTTTCTTGTAAGATTTTATTTTAATTTTTAATAACTTAATACTACAACTCTACAATTATAGGTTACTTCATATCAGAAATAGTTGTGAAGATATAGTCAAATATGGAATTTTCTACTTGTGTAAGGTTCCATTGAAGTCATTTTAACGGGGAAATGAGCGTTCCCATTTTATTAAACAGTGACTAGATACAAAATGTAATCAAAATCATAAAGATAATTTAAATAAAATCGATTTTTCTCTCTTTTCTACTTTCAGTAAACTACACTTAATTTTAGCGCTAGATATCTAATTCCAAGAGCTCCTCGGGGAAACTTTGTAAAATACTGGATACCAAGTTTTAGTCCGACCGGTAAAATGAGTTCGGCTCTAGCCCCAGTTACAGACAGGGAGTAGGCATCACTCAAAGCAATGTTTCTGTTTCAGGGGGTCATGAAATGTTGATATTTATCAAAACCTTTTGTTCAAGTCTCTTGATGATGACAATACTTCTCTCTTCGAGGGATCGAGTAAAAGTAAGAGGATATAAAAATGTTGACGGTGAATCTTTAAGAATTCTAAATGAACACAACATAAGTTTGGCAAGCTTTATTTTATCCGTGGCTTACCTCCTTGGCACTTCTGGACCCCTCATTTGATTCATGACAAACCACGCGAGCGTCCCGCCCAACGTTCTTCAGGTGGGGCGGATTCTCAAACCAAGGCTGGCCCCCATGTTCTAGGGATATAGAGCGGACCATATTTCTGCACGTCTATTTCAATGTTACTTGAAATAGTCTGGCAAGGATTCAACCCGTCACTCGAGGAACCCGCTTCCAAAACCACTCTTCCCATCTGACATACTCCAGCTCTGTCTATCCTCATCCCCGTCTTATTTAGCACTACTTCCTGCCTCTCTCATTTTCCTCAAAATCTTTACTTCCTGGGATGTTGCTCCCCCCTCTTTCTTTCCCTTTACACATCACATGTTTAATCTTTCCTTAACCACAATTAATTCTTCTCGTTTCTTTCTAAAGTACTCCTCCCACCTCCCAAATCAATGGCCGTATGGTCTAAGAAGAGATTTTTAACCGGGGGTCCACAAAACCAATCTAACATTTTTGGTTTTTTTTATTAGTATTTTCACATCATACACTAACTATCCATTGCCAACAGTTTGCATAGACATCTGTTGTTGTTTTTTCATTACTGTCAGAATAGACATATTTTTTCTTTTATTAGTAAGAAATGTGTTACGTGGAATACTATATTATTATTATTATCACCACGTCTTACTATCCGTTTGCGTTATACGCACTTACGCTAATGTGTAATGGTAGGGTGATTGTGAAAGTAAATTGAGGATACAGTTCAACGTGAGTTCCAAACCACGGTGGAGGCCTGGCATTCCTCACATTCACAAGTTGTGATTAATACACGTCTTGTCAGAGGTGAAGGAAGGATTTAGCAATCAGATAAATTTGTTCCGGGATAGAATACTATAAATGCGTGTTTGGGTTTTCAGTTTAATCTCATATGACGGGGAGGTTATGGGGGCCGCGGCGACTTATCATTGATTTCAGGGGACCACGATATTGAAAAGTTTGAGTACCGCTGGTCTTAGGCATCATTCTCTTTATGGACTGGACTGCGGAGCGCGGGGAGAATGGGGCTGGAAACCAGGTCCAGTAACATGACTACTGAGGGAGCATTTTCCTAAATGTTTTTTTCACTCTCCCGCTACACAAATACGGATACACTTCCTGAATATCTGCCCCAAGTAATTTAGCATAACTAATTCATATGCGTGTGATCCGAACGGGTGGTAAGACGTAGTCCTCTTCCAAGAAGTGATATGTTTGCCAGCCCTTTATGTATAGTGATAAAGTTATCTTGCAATAAGAACTAGATACTGTGGCTCCGGATGGAATATCAACAACCTTCCCACATTCTGACTGAATTTATGGGGGTTAAAGCTATTCTGAATGGATTGCATCTCTCTTCCTCCTAAATATCCTAGTTTTAGAATCACTCACCAGAAATATGGCGCAGTTAATATCAAGGTGTTTCTTTTAGACTAGAGGCCCTCAACTCTGTAGAGAGAGCGCTAATAATGACTAGGCGTGTGACCTCTATTGATTCAGATGAGCTATATATCGTTTGGACAGTTATCTCTATAGAAATATTTAGAATTAGGATACATTATAGACACTTCTGCCAATCGCTTTTGAATGAATCTCGACATTTAACAATGAAGTTTCAGTAGCCTGCACTAAGTCTAAATTATTTATGTGAAAATAGAGACCGATATTACGGGTAGTTTGCGAGATCTGGATAATGTCGAGATTAGACGGAAAATGTCAACATTATCCAAGTCCAGTAGATAAAGTCAGAACTAAAAAGTAATTAATCTCATTGTTTGGACTTATCCGGATAATTTCGTCAATAGCCAGCCAGACTTGAATAAAGTTAAGCACTATTTGTAAAATGAAGCACGTCTCAATACGGATTATATTTTGGAACGTTATTTTGATATGGGACCTAAAATTGGATCGTAGCAATGCACTAACATACAAAATGCCTTATTTGATACTTTATTTTCCACTACTAAACTAGCATAGCCTCACTTAAACTAGCCAAACCTAGCCTAAGCTCACCTAACCAAGCCTAACCTCAACCCTAGAGTTTGACACTATTTAAGTTCGGGTGAGTAATGTCAATACTATCCGGAAAAACTTCGTTAAATATTGTTCAATCCCCCTCACTTAATATCTACGTATTTTGTATAGTGTCATTATTATCTGGTTAGTATTGACTTTATAAAAGTTTGGATTCTACCCGTACCTTTAAAAATGATTGCTGGCATTGATAAGAACATAATGTAATGAAAATGCATTGGCATTAAACAGGGGTGAACCAAAGAATTCCATAACAGATACTAATTTTTGTTCAGAAAATATTATATATAATCATTCAAAACTATTTGCGGAGAAAAGTAATGCTTCATACTAGTCTAAATAAATTTTGATTCCATAAAATTCTCTGCAAACCTTTCTCTTTAGAGTTTCTTTATTTTTCGTTTAACCATTAAATGTAATGGTTCAAAATATGGGTTGTTAACGATTAAATTTAAGTTAACTTATAGGATGACGAAGGTTTGTTTGGAGGAAATGCACCTACTCTAGCTTAGGGAAAGTTTGAAGAAATAGCATTTATAAATTACCAGTGGTGAACCTTGCTGGTATTCGAGCCCTGAATTGTCCAACAACTGTGACAAAAGGGCAATGAAAGTTTAAGCCCATTTGGACAACACCCTGGATTCCCTAGGTTTATATTAAAAGGGAGGGGTAGGCCCAGTAAGACATGTCTAAATGTTGTAGATGAATGTGTAAAAAAGGAGACCCATTAATAGCTTGTATGACTCGGTGTATGGATGTTGTTGGAGCGGAGGGAGCATGCAAGGAAAGGGAGGTGTTGACAAATTGGTGAGGATGAATAAAGTGTGGCGTTGTTTTTCTAGATATATGCAGTTTATTGCCTGATCAAAATGGGTACGTCGTGATTATAATCACGCCATACCCGTACATACATTAATAATTATTAATGTATGTATGTATGTATGTGTGTATGTATGTACGTATGTACGTATGTACGTACGTAGGTACGTAGGCAGGAAGGCAGGTAGGCAGGCAGGCAGGTAGGCAGGTAGGCAGGCAGGCAGGTAGGCAGGTAGGCAGGTAGGTAGG
>CABFOV010007418.1:0-11637 GCA_902141375.1 Timema poppense
TTTTTAGGGCGATAAACTAGCACACGACCATCATTTGATGAACTCCATACCTTCTCATCAGTAAAAATAGCTCTCCTCCAATATTATAATGGCCGTTCTAAGTTTTCTTGGGTGAAATTTATTCGAGCCAGCTTCTATTGTTCTGTTAATATCTGCTTTGAAGCGCTCCAAAATTGTCTTTAGACAAATTTACCGCAACCCGCGCAGCAATCTGTCTGCTCGTTAAATATGGGCTTGCCTGAGCTACAGAAACTAGCGCGGCGTCTTGTTCCCGAATAGTTTTACGTGAAGCACCTCCGCCATGACGACACTTGAGGCTGTTTTCATTTACCCATCTAGATTTCCACAACGAAACTGTTTTTCACGGACACGGTATTGCACGCGAAATTTCACACAAAGTTCAGGTGTTAGGGTTGTATTGATTGGCATGGGTGCTTTACAGTAGTATTGTAATCTCTTGCGATCTTTTTTTAATGGCTAAAAAGGATGGGAGAAAGCATCCTTCTGATAAATAAAAAAGCAGAGAGGTTTGAATTTGTATCGAGAAGCTCAAAAGAGAATATCCATAGAAGTAGAGCAAACACTTTGTGTACAACAATAAACTTGTGACGCCAATCAATGTAAATCTTAATGAGTACTAACTAATTAGTAGGGGGGAGGTGTTGTGTTATTTGACAAGTCAAATTAGAACGTTGAAAATTGGAATATAGGTAGTAATTTGGATATATATCGAGAATAAAATATGAATCTCAACTTTTCAACATGGTTTCCCAAAATGGGGGGAGGGTGGATGTTACTTGAACAAGGCCATTTAGAACTTTGAAAATTTGGATATAGGTAGGTTAGTACTTTGGAGATAAACTAAGGGTCAAATACGAAATCTCAACTTTTCAACAGGGTGCCCCAAAATGGGTGTATGAGGTGGGGGGGATGGAGGGTTACTTGAACCAATCAACATAGAATTGAGAATGAAAATTAAAACTGGCATAGAAAAAGTACTTGGAATATCAACTTTTGAACATGTTTCCAAAATATACCAAATATTTTCCTAGAATCCATTTAAGTTTTAATAGAACTCTCCCATCTCTCTATATATTTGTCGCACCACACTACTTTAATCAGAATTGAGCACATGCCTCCTGGTGGTAGGCGGGTACCTACTTAGAAAAATTTACTCTTATACATAATCTACAAAATAGGTTTTGATTACTCACCAAAACATTTCTGTTTTAAACGTACCAAGCTCTACACTGCAAAAATTCTTATTCAGCCTCGAAAAGAAAAGAGATCCAAAGAGTTGCAAGTACAACTTTCAATATCCTTCCAAAGAACTTGTCACATATCGTCCATTGGCGCACTTAGACTGGTACACCGGACTCTGTCATTTATGTTTACCCATATACTATAATATATATGAAACTAAATAATTGAAATTGTTGCAGAAACAGAATGTAAAAAAAGAAGTGAAAAATTATTTTGAAAGTCATTGCAAGTTAAACTTGGCTCTTGGCTATAACCGTAATCACCAAAACAATAGCTTTGTTATTTAATCCATCGTTTTAACAATGTTTAAACTCGCATCGGTGGGCACGTTGACTAAATGTCAGGCTCATCTAGTCTAGTATTCTTGTGTTGAGGTCTGAAATATAATTCTGGATGTACATTGAGAGGGGTTTTCCTTAAACGGTTTTACACTTTTTACCCCATTAAATGTAGCTACAATTCCTATAAACAATACTTTGATGATCCCTATCCAATTAGAGTAGTTCAAACTGTATAGCTCGGACGGGTTGTAAGACTTGGAGGAACAAAACTAGGCTTTGAACTAATTTATAAGAATCCTACTCAAATATATAAAGCCAAGCAATCCATCAAAAACTTCTAATTAATCTAAAATACAAAACTTTACGTAGCTGAACAAAATTTAAAGGAAGTGTTTAAACTTACTCAATTCCGACTTACATAGACTTATCTGGGTGTTAAATTGAGTTTTGTAGTTTATCTTCCTGATTTTCAGTTATACTTTCGAGCAGACAAATAGAAAAATAGCAATTTTTTTTTTCCTATATAAGGAGAGGGTCTAACTGATAACTGAACTATTGTGTTCGGTTTTCCCCCTCTTGGAAACTTACTCGCCAGCTTGTTGACTTTACAACGATCAATTTGAAAAGGAGTTGTTTATAAATATCTCACTTGGAAGTGCAATTACCAGTGATAACTTCAAGTGGCGGTCCCCAGTGCCCAAGGACTGAACCTGCTTCAAGGACAGCAGCCAAACTCCCGTAAGACTGTGTATCTGTTGTTTCCTTGTCGGTGGCTCGCCTCCACGCTTGTTTTTGTGTGCATCTGGATTTGTGTAAGAACCCTTCAGATTCAATAACATTTAATGATGATAAAGATGTGGAGTTTTTCTTAGTTATACTTTGTCAATTAAGTTGGACTGGCTAGGAGATATATGATGTGTCATAAATTTATATCACATTTCCAGTCATTTTGAAGTAGTTGAGTTTTGCAAAAAAAAAACTAAAATAACTTTTTATTAATGGTCAAGAAAACTGTTAGTTTTGACTGTTTTAGAATATATTTAGTTTGTAAGTTGCGTGTTGTCAGTCGGCAAAGTGATATCAACTGATAAAATCGGTCATTGTAGAGTTGAGTATTTCATCTTGAGTCCATTAATGATTGTTTATATTATTTTGAATTGATTATCGCGTCGTACTTATATTCTCTAAGGTCAGTAATTCAGTTATCGTTGCTCAAGACCAATAATGCGAGAGTCACAGCAGGTCAAAAAATTAGACGACACAATAGGAAAAACAGCCAGTTTAATATTATGTAAATAGTGCATGGCTCATAAATAAAATGTCAATAATTTATCCATCACAATAGGGCCGGGAGTGCATGCGTAATAATACGTAAATAATGCAATTGTCACAGTGGGTAATTAATGCAGGGGTCAATAGCTCAAAAATATGTTATGTACAGTAACCCCATGACCTCTTTGGTGCTGACTGACAGCTCACAGCTGACATCTGACAGTCAACATTTAGGTTAATACCTCAATTTTGACCGTCAGAAGTGACAGCTGCTAAACACATGTTTTTTGAAGATCATATGGTTCGGCGTAGGGATACCTAATTTGCTCTGGTAACTTTTCAAAGCTGTCAGTAAGCACCAAAGAAGTCATGGGGCTACTGTATCAACTATAAAAACAATTTAGGTGCATAAACTTGACCCCGCCCATGAAAGAACAAAGGACCGGATCTAGTGCTACGTTAGTGCAGTTCAATAAACACAAATATTTCGTTAGTGCTACATTTTTGTGAAAGCTATAAGCCAAAATCATTGGGCGGAGCCAATTGACGCGCAGTCTTTGAAATGCACTTGTAAATGAGTTATTAAATATTTTGTGACCAGTTAAACGTATAACCCGAACGGTTAGTAATACGCGGTACTAAGTATCAGTATTATTTAATATTAATGTGCAAGGAAACTTAATAAATCGTTTTTAAATCAGTTTATAATAAAATCAAGTCTGAAAATGAAGCTTATCTCCCTAAACGCGCGTTAGGATTACACAACAAAATGCTCATAATGTTTCCAGTTATACTTGTCCAACACCAGCTCGTGTATATATGGTAAATTAAATATCTATTCATTTTAGTAAAGGGGAATTGAAATAAATATTTAAAAATACTACACTGAAAACTCTTTCGGTATAAGAGTATTTTACTATATTAGAACAATATCTACATACAATAAATAACTGCAGATTTTCTTAAAAATTAAATATTTATATCACAATAAAAGAGTTTAGTAAGATGATTAAAATTGTTGACAATACAAAGTATATGAAAAAAAATATTCTTAACTATACCTCAATATTGTTTTAATCACAGCTATAGTTATTAAGTGTTTAGTATCAAAATGATCTACAAAAGTAAAGCAAACAAGGTTCTGATTATGTAGTTTGGATAGGGTTGAAGCTAAAATTATGGTCACTATCATCAAAAAATTATTACATTAATAATATAAAGATAAGATTTAACATAAATTTTATTCAAATGTGTGTCAAACAAATTTAAATATTTTTATATTCCAGAATATTTTGGTCACTTTGATTTCGTAATGTATTAGATAGAGATTTGACGTATTTAGCTACAGCATTCTTGCTTTATTGATGAACATATAATGGTCATAATTTTTAAAGTTCCTTCATATACGATCTTAAGCTAACCATTGATATCACAAACCAGTTATGGCAGTTAACAAATAAGAAATTTAGAAATAAAATATTACCTAGTCTACAATCTGAGTTCACAAACGAGCGCAATCGCAGGGCGGCCGTTGCACTCCAATGACAATGCAAACTTTACCTAAGCATGATCATAGAAACATGTTTGAAAAAAAGAGCATCACATTTCACCAACGAGCATAAATTAAATAATAGACTATTTTACAGAAACATATTAAATATGAAGCATCATTATTATCCAAAGAGAATCGTGGTCACCAAATATGTCGCCCGAATGAGTTTATTTTAATTGTTATGTCGCTACTAGATATGCGATAATATCTATTTATTTGTAAATATAATTTATAAACTTTAAGATAGGCTTTATGTTGTGTAATTATTTACTTTTAGTACTTTCGACTTTATTACTCTGCCTAACTTTGATGGTTGCGTGGGATGTTCCTTTTACCAAATTGCAAATTTAAATTTTCTTTCATTCATAAAAGTATATTTTCTTTGGAAAGATGGCCATTTCCTCTCATTTCTAGACCCCTCTTTCCCCCTCACCCTCCTTAGATTCAACAATTCCAATTTGAAATGTTAAGACTTATTTGGTTATCTTATATGATATTTTACGTGGCTACCAAATGTCAACCTAAACACATCGTAAAGAATGTTCTATTTTTGTTGTATACATTTTAAGCACTACCGTTTCCTAGGCTTCAATTTTGAAAATCAATTTGTTCAAGAATGTATGAAACGCGAAAATATGCCAATGTTTATGCAGTTTTTTTTAATCAAAATACTTGCTTTGCCAAAACAAATAAATATAGCTCCAGTAGAAATATACAGTTTAATTTCCTTCACTTGGTGATATCAACACTTGTTGGAATCTCTGTCGTGAGATGAGAAACTTTTTTAACGAATTAACGTGAACAGTGTATCCCTGTCTAGCTACTCAAACCTGTTTTATTATTAAATTACATGGCGAAATTTCAAGATTATTTCTCTACAAAAATTGTATTTATATAGCTTTGTAAATATTTTGAGGGGACCAACCCTCCCTATTTTCCGAGTCTTAATCTTAAAATTTAATAATTCAGGCCTTGATACTGTTTGAGTTGGTCTTTAAGCCTGCCTGACTTATGTCAATGATCTAACACTTTGATAAGTAGTTTAGTCTTCTAGTTTAAAAAGTTTGAGAACCACTATTTCACCAACCTTTTTAGAAATAACTAATATTTAAAATGTGTTTGTGGTTATTTGAAGTTATCCCTCTACAATATTGACCAATTTAAATTTTCTACCTCCTACTAGTACACCCCTAACCCCTCCCCCACCCTCTCTTTCCCTATTTCCTGATGTCTCATTTTGAAATTTAAAATGTTCCAACTTTATAATAATAATAATATTTAGCACCGCGTCTTACTACCCGTTCGAGTTATACGCTTTTAAGTACTAATTACTCTAATGGATTAGGAATTGGAAAGGTTGAATTAGAGGAAGTGAACCCGCATTTGCGTGGAGGGAGAGTGGAAAACCGTTTAGGAAAAACCACCCCCAGTTCATCCAACCGAGATTCGAACCTCGATCTCCCCGTCCTCAGCAGTCGAGCTCAACACGACACGCGCGTTAACCAACTACGCCACCGAGGCGGGTTTCGACTTTATAGTTAATTTGGATAGTCCCAATTTCTGTTTGACGAATTCCAGTTTTATACCACACATAAAAGTAGTTTATCCACTGGTTTTGAAAATTTCAGCTTCCCCCTGCCCATTTCTATAACTCCCAATTCAAAATATCAAATTTAAGACTTATTTGGTTATCTGAAGCCGTACTTATAGCAGCATGTAAAATTTAGACTTTCTACCATACTTTTTTTTTATATAGACTCCCCTTTCTTTCCTGGACTCCCATTATAAACTTTAAAATTTTTGGACTTTTATATTTATTTGAAGTGGTATCTTGCAGAATGCAGAATTTTAGTTTCATACCACACTGAGAAGAAGTTGTTTTTAATAATTTTGTAAGTTGTTAACCAATCAACCCACTTATTCAAACCACTTTGAGAATTATAAATTAAATTAAATATTTAAATAGTATATAATAGATATTTAAATTATAGCATTCATTATATCTGGAGTTTCTTCTACCTGTCTTTCAAATTTTAATTTTTAACCTCATCTCAAAATTTATTTCTAGATGTAGCTTCCCCGCCCCATTTCTTGTAGTTTAAATTTAAAATTTTCACATTGTTTATTTATAATAATTTAACTAATCTAAGCTCTCTACCACACGGAGAAGTAGTTGAATGTATTATTTTTTGTAAATTATGAGCTTACCCCTTTCCCCTACCATTTCTTAAACTCCCACTTAAATTTCTAATATTAAGATTAATTACGTGCTAAATTTAACTAATATATCACAGCTAAAAGCTGTTTTTATTTTTATAACCCCTTACTCCACCCCTGCCCCCCCACCCTATTTCCCGGGTTCCCAATCAAAATTAAAAATGTAAAGACTTATAGTAATTTGACATATCCCTTTACTTTATTTATACATTTCAATTTTTTACCACAATGAGAATTAGTTGTTTCTATAAGTTTTGAAATATTTAGGCTCATTTTTCTAACTATAATTTAGAAATTTCCATTTTTAAGACTTATTTGGTTATTTGGAGTTGTCCCCCTAAACTACTGTAAAATTTAAATTTGCTAGCACACATAAAAGGTTGTTATTCTGTTTATATCAACTTCCCTTTGTCCCAGGGTCTCACTTATTAAACAAAAATGTTCATACTTTTATAATTATTTGGAGTGATCCCATTTTTTGTCTGACAAATTTCAATATTCTATCACCCTGGAAAAAATTTATTTATATTAGTTTCGGTAGTCTTGAACACACTTTTTACCAACGCATCGTGGGGATGCCGTACATAAATTAATTTCATATTAGTATTCTGTGGCCCGGTAAACCTCCATGTATCAAATTTCATCTTAATTGGAGGACATAGAATTTATTGCCCACTTTTCCCGCTATACGCCCTTTAGGCGATTAAATTTGAAAATCCCTAAAAATTTCTCACCCAATTCTATAAAGAAACATTCATTTTAAATTTAAAGGATCTATGTCCACTAGTTCAAAAAATGTACGGTCTGTGAATTTTGAAAACGTTTGAACACGCTTTTTCATCTCTTACAGGTTGATGAATTTCACTATCTCTGGTTTAGGGCCAAAAAGGAACTTTTACTAATAATTTCAAATGACCACGTTTGAAACCATTAAACTCGTCTAACAAAACCATAAACTCCCCCATCTAATTTATTGTCTGTATGGACAAAATTGGTTTTGTAATTTGGAATTTTAAACAATAATGTATTATCACCGTATATCCACTCGTATTAATATCATTAAATCAATATTTAGTTTTATATGAGAGAGAAAACATAATAAATCCTCATATCTGTGCCTTATACTTTAATATTTAGATAGGGTATTTTTAAATTGAGTTGAAATGGACTATTTGGTCGAGATTAACTGTAGATAAATGTTTTCAATCGATTATTCTTCTATGATATCAGTTTTGGTATCCACTGAGTAATAGTACTTTAATAAAGACAAAACTACAAACAAGTTTATAAATTGTATAATATTAATTGAGTTCATATTATTAAGGCTAATATCTAGGCCTACCTCAATAAATAAATGGTATGGTACACCACACAAATATTATCTCTCTTTTGTCTAAAAATGGAAACATTTACTTAAAATTTGTAATTTTTGTGAAACCAGATAATATACATTTTTGCATATATGAAGGAAACGTATTGTTCATTATTCATATTTTACAGATATTACATATTTTCATCAAAAAGCATAATAATAAACTCACGTTTACCGAGACCTTGTTTTTTTTATATATATTTACCAATAGCTCGGAAGTTAGGTACCATTTTAGAATTACATACAGATTTGTTGGGGTAAGGGTGGTCAGTAATTTATTTCGTTTTGTGGGGGTGAGAAGAATCCAACATAACTAAGGATTTTATCAATGTTCAAGGCGAGATAAATCTAAAAAAAAACACTTCTACAGACGCGTGGTCAAAAAGGTTGCACCTAGCAATGACAGATAGCACTGAAGCATAGCCTATAGACGTACACAGCTATACATAACTATAAAATGTAATTTATTTATGATGTGTTAAACCTAGTTCTACTGCAACAAGTATTCTATAATTTCACATCACCAACCATTTTGTCTAAAATAATATAATTTACAAAATCGTAAGAAAATTACGTAATATCGATAGGAGAAGACGGGGGAACAAAAAATCTTACGATCTCCTATTATTATTATTATTATTATTATTATTATTATTATTTAGCACCGCGTCTGTTTAGTGTGAATATATCTACTGAGCCAGCTGTGCTCTATTTTGTTTGTAGTTAGTTATACTTATTAGCGGTAGGTGGCAGCACCACATTGACCCTTCTCTCTTTCTGGCTCTGGGCTCGCCTATACCCGCGCTTTTGTTTTTATAACGGTAAAAACTGTGTTCAAGCGTCTCTATGTCTCGAGGTACAAAGCCCTGAAACTCTCTCGTGTGAAATAATTATTTTATTAAGTGCTCAAGACTCAAGATTGGGGCGCCCCAGATATCATCTCATCATTCCAGAACAGCGTCTTACTACTCGTTCGGGTTATACGCTTTAAGTACTAATTGGGCGTCAATGTTGTCCTCTGTGAAGTTTTGTCATTGTTTCTATGTCGTGTCCGTTAACGAGAGCCCCTCGGGGCTGGTGTCAACTGTCCGTCCTATATGTTTCTAAGTGTTTTATTCATGTTTTTATCTGTGTATGTTTAAATTTAAGGAAAATAAAACCAATCAAACAAACAAAGTACTAATTACGCTAATGGATTAGGAATTAGTAAGGTTGAATTAGAGGAAGTGAACCCACATTTGCGTGGAGGTAGAGTGGAAAACCATTTAGGAAAAACCACTCCCAATTCACCCGACCGAGATTTTACGATCTCTTAAGTAGGGAGATTTGAAGGAGGAGGGTGGTTTCAAAATAATGAAAAAAAAAATCCTTAAGTAATTTATGGAAAGCCCCCTACTGGTTTTATAAAAATATATTTCAAGTAAAGGGTGTTTTTTTAAATTTTGTTAAAGCCTTACAACATTGAGTTATTTCGTGTCTCAAATATTTGCAAAGATATGATTAAAATTGGCAATATCTGATTATGTAAATTTCCTATAAAATTATGTTCATGGGATGATTAGAACGGCCCTTTGTTTATAATGATAAACAATGCCCAGATACAGAATTTAATCAAAATAGTTACAGTAGAATTCGAGATAGCTTGTTTTCTCTCTTTCTTACCTTTTGTAAACTTCCCTCAATCTTAGGGTAGATATCTAACTCCAAAAACTCCGCTGAGGAACTTTATAAAACCATATATACTAAGTTTTAGTATGATCAGTAAAATGGTGTCGGCTCTAGGCCTAGATATAGACACACAGGCAGACAGCATCGCTAAACATCTTTTTAGTTTCTGGGGGTTGACAATTATCAAAATTTTGACCTTTTTTATTAAAAAAGTACTTTTCTCTTTGAGGTGTCGAGAGAAAGTTAAAATTATATATTTACGTAAAGATGAGCACAAATCATAGTCTTATACGCTTCAATAGTGTAAGCACATTTCTAGACATTCTTAAAACTACTTTCAACTAAAGGCTCAAGGACACTATGAAGTAAAATAATCATAATTTAAGGAGCAAAAAGTAGTAAATATTACATTGGCCACTTATGTAAGTTTTTGAGTTTATACAGTCATAATGTCCCATTATTTGAATATTGTATTTATTTTTAACCTATCAACTAAAGTTCTATAGTCTTATGAAGTGTTTAGTTAGAAACCGGTATATTTGATCTTTTAAACACTTTAACAACTAAAGTGTTTTATTGAAACATATCTCCTATCCAAGACTACTATTTAAAATCCAAATTTGTTAGCATAAGCTTAAGCCAAACTGTTTTTTTTTAATAACCACAAGTACTCAACTCTCCAAAGTTCACTAGACGAGATGAAATTATTGGTGAAATATGTTCCATATTTTCTGGGTCGGTTTCTCTAAACATTAAATTCTTTGCAGTCCACATCAAGTAACTAACTTTAAGGAGGTGGCTTTGTGCAAAATAGCTAGTGATTTCGCATCGTTTAAGCCAATGAGGGTATATTATCATTATTTTCTTCAATACCTTTCCTAACATTATATGTAAAAAATCTTCTTTGTGTTGCACACGAGGAAATTGCTCAATAAATGTTTCTAGGATATGTGTGTGTGAACATATCTATAGGAGATTTGAGATTCCCTTTATTGAGATATTCTCTCTGAAAAATTAGATAATCATGTCAGGACTCCATGTCGGTGACGTGGTGTTCTAGGGGTAAGGTGTCAGACTTCTGTGCTGGGGGTCAGGGGTTCAATCCTCGGTCCCGGCACAGATTTATCTGATTACCAAACCCTTCCTTCACGTCTGACAAGACGTGTATTGATCCCAACTTGTGAATGTGAGGAATGCCAGACCTCCATCGTGGTTCGGATTCCACGTTAAACTGTAGGTCCTCCATTTCATCTCACAATCACCCTACCATTACACATTGGCGTAAGTGTGTATAACCCGAACGCGTAGTAAGACGCGGTGCTAATAATAATAAGACTCCATGTTGGCAACACACCTTGTTAATGTATTCATGCAGAGTTTACAGTGAAATTTCCGTTCTATTTTGTATGTAAGATAGCCAGCAACATATTTAAAAGATCGAGCGGTAAAACAAATAATTATCTAATCTAACTATAACTATAACGAGTTATAACTAAGGTTAACTAATCTAATTTTAATTTGTGATGCTAAAATAACGTTAAAATTGTATGTGTATATTTTTATTCTCATTAGTTTTTATTTAAAATACCACTCATCTAATAACAAAATATGTTAAATAGTAAATAGGAAAGCATTTTGATATACCTATTTATTCTGTATATCACGTATAAAAATAATATTTATGTAGCCAACAATCTGTTTACCCCGAAAGGTGACATCAATACTTTAATGGACTAGACTCGCCTACAGCCTTATTTTATAAGCCACAATGTTACATCATGGTCTATAATAATAAAAGGAAGTGTTTGTCTGTGTGTGTTTGTTTGTGTGCGATGCCCAGCCAAATCTATGGCACGCAGAGATCTGAATTTTTTTTAACATAGGTGTACGGGAGTTCGAATGCACCTTGAAGCAGGATTTTTAAATTTTCAATTAGATTTTTAATTATGCTATTTTAAACAAATTTTTGAAAAACAATTTTTTTTAAACTGTTTTGGAATTACGTTTCAGAG